>JAJIBD010007196.1:0-87809 GCA_021461705.1 Cryptotis parvus | reverse complement strand
GAGTGTACACCCCTAGCATCACCTGAGCTAAAGAAGGAAAAAAAAAGGGGGACATTTGAAGAAGAAAAAAAATGTTAATTAAAAAAAAGATTGATAGGGCTGGAGAGATAGTACAGCAGGTCAGAGCAGGTGAAGTGCTTTGCTGGCCACCAGGAGTGATCCCAGAGCGGGAAGTCAGGAGAGCTGGGAGTCAGGAGTAAGCCCTGAGCACTGCTGGGTGTGGGCCCCAAACACCACCATCATCACCATAAAGACTGATAATAGGGAAACAAGAGCTGCCTTAATTATATGTCAAATTTCCATAAAGAAAGTATACAAGGTTGAAAGACTTTCCCCGAGACAACTGGATCTAAACTAGTGCCAAAGAAACTAAAATATAGTCTGTCTCTAGCTACAAATGGGAAATGACCTAAAAAAGGAAAAAAAAAAAAAACCAAATTCCTGGGCCAGAGTCAAGGGAGATGATCCCAATTTTTTTTTTTTTTGGGGGGGCTGGAGCGATAGCTCAGCGGGGAGGGCGTTTGCCTTGCATGCGGTCACCCAGGGTTCGATCCCCGGCATCCCATATGGTCCCCTGAGCACCGCTAAGAGTAATTTCTGAGTGCAGAGCCAGGAGTAACCCCTGAGCATCGCCAGGTATGACCCCAAAAAAAAGCAAAAAAAAAAAAAGAAGAAGAAACCCTCTGGGCTGGGAGGGAGCCCTCTAGGGGCCCGAGTGTGCTCTGCATGCGGAGGAACGAGCCTTGGCCGCCTGAGACGCTGCCGGGAAGCCTTACAATCCTTAACGCACACGTGGTCTCTTTATTGTGGGGTTATTTTAAATTTCTTTGAAATGCTGCTGGATGGAGGAGTGTGGGATTTAAACGGAAATTTTACTCTCAAGAACACTTGTAAGAAGGAGGAGCTGGAGCGATAGTCCAGCGGGTAGGGCATGTGTCTTGCGCAGCTGACCTGGGTTCAATCCTCGGCATCCCATATGGTCCCCTGAGCACCACCAGAGTGCACACTTAGTGCAGAGCCAGGAATAACTCCTTAGTATGGCCGGGTGTGACAAACAACCCCCCAATAAAGCAAAACAAAACTGGGGACCGGGGGTATCATTACCGACTCAGGTTCAAGCCCCAGCACTCCGAGAGGTCTCCAAGCCCCACCAGGAATAATCCCTGAGCACAGAACAGCAGTTAGCTCTGACCCCCACATGGTGTGGCCCAGCCCCCACACTGCCGCAAATGACTATTGTTTCTTAAACATCTACTCAATAAATAATTAAAAAAAATTTTTTTTTTTCCTTTTTGGGTCACACCCAGCGATGCTCAGGGTTTACTCCTGGCTCTGCGCTCAGGAATTACTCCTGGCGGTGCTGGGGGACCATATGGGATGCCCGGGATTGAACCTGGATCGGCCGTATGCAAGGCAAATACCCTACCTTCTGTGTTGTCGCTCCGGCCTCCCTAAATAATTTCACTGATGTTTTCTCATTTGTAGCTAGAGACAGACTATATTTTAGTTTCTTTGGCGCTAGTTTAGGTCCAGTTGTCTCGGAAAGTCTTTCAACCTTGTATACTTTCTTTATGGAAATTTGACATATAATTAAGGCAGCTCTTGTTTCCTATTATCAGTCTTTATGGTGATGATGGTGGTGTTTGGGGCCCACACCCAGCAGTGCTCAGGGCTTACTCCTGACTCCCAGCTCTCCTGACTTCCCGCTCTGGGATCACTCCTGGTGGCCAGCAAAGCACTTCACCTGCTCTGACCTGCTGTACTATCTCTCCAGCCCTATCAATCTATCATTGATTTATTTATTTATTTATTGCTTTTTTGGGTCACACCCGGCAATACTGGGGGTTACTACTGACTCTGCTCAGGAATTACTCCTGGCGGTGCTTGGAGGACCATATGGGATGCCGGGGATCGAACCCGGTCGGCCGCATGCAAGGCTAACGCCTCCCCCGCTGTGCTATTGCTCCGCCCCTTTTTTTTTTTCTTTTTGGGTCACACCTGGCTACGCTCAGGGTTACTCCTGGCTCTGCACTCAGGAATTACTCCTGGCAGTGCTCGGTGAACCATATGGGATGCCTGGGATCCAACCCCGGGTTCGGCGTGCAAGGCAAACGCCTCTACCCGCTGGACTATCGCTCCGGCCCCCCCTTTTTTTTTTTTTTTTGACTTTTTGGGTCACACCTGGCAATGCTCAGGGGCTACTCCTGGCTCTGCACTCAGGAATTACTCCTGGCGGTGCTCAGGGGACCATATGGGATGCCGGGATCGAACCCAGGCCGGCACAGACCGGCAGCGTGCAAGGCAAACGCCCTACCCGCTGGGCTATCGCTCCGGGCCCCCCTTTTTTTAAATTAACATTTATTTTCTTCTGCTTTTTTGGGTCACACCCAGTGATGCTCAGGGGTTACTCCTACCTCTGTATTCAGGAATTACTCCTGGCATTGCTAGGGGGGACCATATGGAATGCCAGGATCAAACCCAGGTCGACCACTGGCAAGGTAAACTTCCTACCTACTGTGCTATCACTCCAGCCCCTTAGCGGGTAATTTTAAATTTACAAAATTTCATAATATATTTATAATATTTATAATATAAATATAAAAATATATATATATTTCATGATATCACTGTATCACTGTCTTCCCGTTCATCATCGATTTGCTCTAGCGGGCACCAGTAACATCTCCATATGTCCTGTCTCATGCTAGTAGAGCCCAAGGGCATCTGCTTGCTCCAGGAACATAAAGAGCCTCAAACCATTCCATCACGTCATGGGAATGAACTAATATAATTGTTACTGGTATTTTTTTTTTTTTTTTTTTGCTTTTTGGGTCACACCGGCGATGCTCAGGGGTTACTCCTGGCTCTGCACTCAGGAATCACTCCTGGCGGTGCTCGGGGAACCATATGGGATGCCGAGGATCGAACCCAGGCCAGCACAGGCCGGCGCGTGCAAGGCAAACACCCCACCCTCTGGGCTATTGCTCCGGCCCCGTGTTACTGGTATTTTGACATATCAAATACGACAGAGTAGCTTGCCAGGCTCTGCCGTGCGGGTAGCATACTCTTGTAGTCATCTCTATATCCAGCATTTATTGATGAACCGCGCAGCCACAAGCAGCCGTGTGAGACAGGCTGTGATAGGCTGGTCTGCTGGGTGGAGTTCTGATGAGAGGAAAGTTCAGATGTGGAAAATGGCAGCCCTCATGGAGTGACTAACGGAATAATTAACTGCCAGACCATAAAGAACATAAAGAGCCTCAAACCATTCCATCAGGTCATGGGAATGAGGTCTATAACTGTTACTGGTATTTGGCATATCAGGAATATTAAGAAGCAATTTGCACCCATCCCTTCACCAGTGCCCCCATTCCCACCACCAAATATTTATATTTCATGATATATTTATAATTATGAAATATAAAATTTTCATAATATATTTATTTATAAGTTGCCACAGTGAATTCTCATAAACCCCACTCTGGTTTCCCTAATGTTAGTTTCTTAGTATATATGTAATAGTGCTGAGCCAGTACTGAACCATGGGGCCCAGGTATCTTTTCCTTAGTGTATCCAGAATGTCCATTTTGTTTTCGGTTGCTTGTCTTCTTAGATTGTAGGAGTTATGAAAGGACCTAATTCAAAAGCTTCTGACTAGGGTAATATATATCTTACAGTGTTTTTCCAGAATTTAAGTCAACTTAATGAAAAGTCCTTTAGTGACTTGGTGGCCACCGGAGGAAAAGCTGTTTTGCACATCGGTAACAGGAGGAAGTGTGTGTGAGGGCAAGTATTTTGTGTGAACTGCTCAAGCTGCATGAACCATATTCCTCCAAGGCAGTTCTGGTAAATGATGAGCTTTTTGTTTATTTGCATTTTTTAAATCTTTGCAGTGATAGTTGTTGGTTAGCATCCAGATGCTCTGAGAGCCCATCTGTGGCCAAGTTTCAGGTATTTGTTTTAATCAGACTTATCTGTTTGAAACAGTCTGTCTGGCCTCCTCATACGCTCCGTGGGGACTCACCAGCTGCCAGATATACTTTTTAAAAAAATGTTTTATTTTATCATCATGAGAACAACATTACAAGGATGTTCATAATTGGGTCTCAGTCATGTATTGTTCCAGCACCCATCCCTTCACCAGTGCCCGTTCCCACCACCAATGTCCCCACATTCCCCCTCTCCCAGCTCCAGAGCAGGCATTTCTTCCTTTGCTCCCTTTCTCTCTGTCTCTCTCCATCTCTCCTTCATCTTCCCCAATCCTTATTATACCATGTGATATATAGAATTACAAGGATGTTCATAACTGGGTCTCTACAATACAGTGTTCCAGAATCCATCCCTCCACCAGTGCCAATTCCCACCACCCAATTCCCAAACACGCCCACTCCAAACCCCTGCCTGCCCCCATTGCAGGCGCTTTTTACTTATCTATCTCTTTGTCTATGTCCCTGTATTTCCCAGTCTCTCTTCTATTACACTTTTTTTTTTTTTTTTTTGCTTTTTGGGTCACACCCGGCGATGCTCAGGGGTTACTCCTGGCTCTTTGCTCAGGAATTTCTCCTGGCAGTGCTCGGGAACCATATGGGACACCAGGGATCGAACCCGGGCCGGCACAGGCCGGCCGCGTCAAGGCAAACAAACACCCTACCCGCTGGGCTATCGCTCCGGCCCCTTCTATTACACTTTTATGGCTTGTCCTGTGGATACTAATAATGTATGATGTCTCTATCTGATTACTTAATAGTGAGTTGCCAGATATACTTTTTTTTTTTTTTTTTTGCTTTTTTGGGTCACACCCGGCAATGCTCAGGGGTTACTCCTGGCTCTGCACTCAGGAATTACTCCCTGGCGGTGCTCGGGGGACCATATGGGATGCCGGGGATCGAACCCTGGCTGGTATGAGCCAGCTGCGTGCAAAGCAAACGCCCCTACCCGCTGGGCTATCGCTTCGGCCCCGCCAGATATACTTTTAAAGACATGGGGCCGGAGGCGATAGCCCAGCGGGTAGGGCATTTGCCTTGCACGCAGCCGCCCATGCCGGCCTGGGTTCGATCCCCGGCATCCCATATGGGTCCCCCAAGCACCGCCAGGAGTACCTGAGTGCAGAGCCAGGAGAAACTCCTGAGCATTGCCGGTGTGACCCAAAAGAAAAAAAAAAAAAAAAAAAAAGACATCACAGACCGGGTCGGAGCGATAGCCCAGCGGGTACACCGCTTGCCTTGCACGTGGCCGGCCCATGCCGCCCGGGTTTGATCCCCTACATCCCATATGGTCCCCGAGCACCGAGCACTGCCAGGAGTAATTCCTTAGTGCAGACCCAGGAGTAAGCCCTGAGCATCACCGGGTGTGACCCAAAAAGGAAAAAGAAAAGTTGTCTTCGTCACAGTGGAATCACGCATCACTAATTGTCTAAAGAAGTGGTGCGACACCTCAAGGTTGCTTACGGCTCGGCAACATCTGTGTGTAGATGGACAGTCTCAGCCCAGAGAGGCACTTGGATAAGATTGTTTTTGGGGGGGTCGCACCTGGCGATGCTCAGGGGTTACTCTTGACTCTTCGCTCAGGGGTTACTCCTGGCTCTTCACTCAGGACATACTCCCTGGTGGAGCTCGGGCGACCATATGGGATGCGAGGATCGAACCAGGGTGCAAGGCAAATGCCCTACCTGCTGTGCTGTCACTCTGGTCCCTGGATAAAATTTTAAATGATGCTATGAATTGTCAGACTCTTGCGTAGTACCTGTCTTTTCTTTCTTTTTTCTTTTTTTTTTTGTTTTGACTTTTTTTGGGGTCACATCAGCAATGCTCAGGAGTTATTCCTGGCTCTGTACTCAGGAAGTGCTTCTGGCAGTGCTCAGTAGACCGTATGGGATACCAAGAATCGAACCCTGGTTGGCCACTTGCAAGGCAAATGTCTTACCCGTGTTTCTATCAACTCTGCAAAGTCTTACCTGCTGTAGCATCAGCTCTGCCCCCCATACTGTCTTTTCTTTTGACCAGACTATAAAAGATCATGTTTCACTTATATCTTCCTAAATAAAAAATACTGATATTGTTGTGAAGGTCTTTTTTGAAGAAATCATACACACACACACACGTGTTGCAGCTGTGGTTTGTTACACTTTCGTTATTGTTTTGGGGACACACCTGAAGGTGCTCAGGGCTTGCTCCTGGCCCTGCGCCCTGACTCCTGGTGGGCTTGGGGGATGATATGGGGTGCCCGGGATCAGATCTGGCTTGGCCACTTGCAAGGCAAATGTCCTGCCCACTGTACTGTTGCTCCAGCCCCAGATTTTGTTATTTTCCATTACTTGATTTCCAGTTTTAAGTAGATGGAGCTACCTGACCTTAGCTTAATAATTCAGAGAGAGAACTGAGTTCGAAAGGAGTTGGGAGTCAGAGATAGCGCCAGAGACTGAAGCATGTGCTTTGCTATGAGCTCAGGGTTTGACCCCTGGTACCGCATGTCACCTGTTCCCAACCAGGCACTGCCAGGTGTGTGTCCTTCATTAGAAGAAATAAAATACAAACTTGGGGGCGGGAGCGATAGCCCAGGGGGTAGGCGTTTGCCTTACACACGGCCGGCCTGTGCCGGCCTGGATTTGATTCCCGGCATTCCATATGGTCCCCTGAGCACCTCCAGGAGTAATTCCTGAGTGCAGAGCCAGGAGAAACCCCTGAGCATTGCCGGGCATGACCCAAAAAGGAAAAAAATACAAACTTGGTTGTTTGGGGGCTACACCTGGCAGACTGCATTCAGGAGTCACTCCTGCAGTGTTTGGGGAACCATATACTGTGCCGGGTATCAAATTAGGGTTGGCCACGTGCACCACCAGTGCCTTATCTCTGTAGAGTCCCTCTAGCTTGAGAAAAAGTAATTTTTCAAGGAAATAAGGCCGAACCCTTTCATTTCTTCATGCTTAGGGGAGTCTATGGGGCTTGTGCTAAGGACCCAGGGCGCAGAGGACCTTGTGGTGCTGGAGATTAATCTGGGGCTCCCACATACATAGCCTGGACCTTCAAGCATTTCCCTGGTCCTCTTTTTATATTTTGCTTGGGGGCTACACCGAGAGGTGTTCAGGGCCATTCCCAGGGCGGTGGGTGGGAGTTGCACCCTTTAGACCAGGCAGTGCTGGGGAGCAGGCTATGCAGATCGTGCAGCGAGAGGACAGTGACTGCTCTGGGTGATCTCCGTGCACCCCCCCCCAGCCCTGCCAGGAGTGATCCCTGAGTACAGAGCCAGGATAAGCCCTGAGAACCAATAGGTGCGGGCCCCCAAATCCCCCTCCTCCACGACCCCAAAGGAAAATAATACAGAACAACCTGTGGCTCCAGCCTGAAGGGGAGAAGTCAGTAGTCACGCAGCTTCTCAGATGCACTGAGTCTCCCAGCCTCACTTGTGGAAGCAACAGGACAGACAAGGACCTCAACTCACAATGGGGGGGTTATCGGGACCTGAATATGCTTCACTGACGTAATGAAATCACTGTTCTCCTTTTGCTTTTGTCGTGCTTCTCCCGAAGAGCAGAAGGGATGTCATACACCTGACACTGCCGGACTCCAGGAGGTAGGTGGAGCGGATTAGAACGAACGTCTTTAAAACTTTGTTTAGTTTAGTTTTGTTTTGTTTTTGCTCTTTGGGTCCCACCTGGCAATGCTCAGGGGTTACTCCTGGCTCGGCACTCAGGAATTACTCCTGGGGGTGCTTGGGGGGACCATATGGGATGGCGAGGATTGAACCCGGTCAGCCGCATGCAAGGCAAACGCCCTCCCTGCTGTGCTATCGCTCTGGCCACACTTCCTTAAAACTTTGAACTGTAATTCAAATACCACAAGGAAAAAAAGCAACCATGACTTTCATTTCATTTCATTTCCACGTGTCTTGTTGCATCCTTGGAAATGACACTTGTCATATTTGACCTTTATTTCCTGTCCTGTGGTAGATATAGGCCCTTTGGCAGGTCGGATTTTGTAGCGTGGGTGGATCTTTCTGTGAAGCTCTTTGCTGTTAACTTGATTTCTTTTGAGGGGTGAGGTGGCGTTGGGACGCCCAGTGATCCAGGTCCTAGTAGCTCTGAGAGCAGCTCTTGAGTCCTCATCGAATGGGGCCGCGAGAGCTCTCCAGGCTTGGCATGATGGGACGGAGTTCCCCATCATGTTTAGTCCTTGGCTCCACGAGGTCCCCCCCAGTCCCATCAGAAACCATCCTCAGGACCTGACCGGGGCTGGAGAATATAGCGGACACTTGCCTTACACATGGCCAATCCCCCAGCCTTACCGTAGAGCCAGGAATAAGCCCTGAGCAACACTGAGTTTGGGCTCCCCACCAAAAAAATAAACTCCATACTGAGCTGGGAGTCTTTCCTGAACATTGACAATATGTCCGCCTCCCCAGTCCCCCAACAGGTAACAAAAAACAGGGCCAGAGAGAGAGTGAAATGGGTAAGGCTCTTGCCTTGCACACAGCAACCCGGTTTGTTCCCATTTTGTCTTTCAAACAAAAGAAAAAGCAGAGAACAGACTGTCTTGGTAATCAGATTCAGACCGCTGATGTGAAGTGTTAGGTGAGGGCTCATTGTTTACTTTGGGCCACACCTGTGCACAGGACTTTCTCCTGCTCTGTTCGGGCATCACGGCGTGGGGCCAGGAGGTCAGAGACCTTGTTGGGTGCCGGGGTTCAGACCTGGATCTGCCATCAGCCAGGCGAGTGCCTTACCTGCTGTACTGTCACTCTGGCTCCATAGATTAGGGTTCATTAAACTTAACATCTTTTGTAAATGTCATGGAACTTAGATCGTAATTGACCTTGTTTATTTAGAATTTAGAAATGTTGTATTTCAAGCCATGAAATGTTTATTTCTCATCTCTGTCTCCCTTGCGTAGATTATAGCAAAATGGATATACCAAATCCCCCAACTTCCAAATGTATCACTTATTGGAAACGAAAAGTCAAATCTGAATATATGCGACTTCGACAACTCAAACGGCTTCAGGCAAATATGGGTGCAAAGGTAAAAAAAAAGTCCCCAAGTGAAAGGGGAAAGTTTGGCTATAAGGGCCAGTATAGGCTTGTTTTTTTTTCCCCAGCCTTTTTGGGTCACACCCAGCAATGCTCAGGGGTTGCTCCCTGGCTCTGCACTCAGGAATTACTCCTGGCGGTGCTCAGGGGCACCATATGGGATGCTGGGGATCGAACCCGGATTGACCGCATGCAAGGCAAATGCCCTACCCATTGTACTATGACTCTCGCCCCTTTTTTGGTTTTTTGAACTACATCGGACTTTGTGCTTGAGGGACCCTTCCCATGGTGCTTGGGGGACCCCCTGATGCGGGGTTATTTGCAATGTAAGGCAGTTGGCTTAACCCCCTGAACTCTCACAGCCCTGATTCTTTCTTCTTGCTGCCAGAGCCATTGTTCGATGCTGTGGAATGCCAAGGTGGAACAGGGGCCTCACATATGCAGGCCACATGCTCAACCACTAGGTCACACCCGAGTCCCTGGGTTTTTTCCTCTTGTTCATGGAATATACTTGGCAGTGCTCATGGAATACCCATTCCCAGTGGTGCTTTAGGGACGGCCCAGAGCCAGGAATTGAACCTTGGTCTCCAGTTCACAAAGCATGCACTCCAGCTGGTTGTGATCGCTCCTCACCCCTGGATCTTTTTTTCCTTTTTTGGGTCACACCCAGAGATGCTCAGGGGGTAGTCCCAGCTCTGCACTCAGGAATTAGTGCTCGGGACCGTATGGGATTCTGGGGATCCAACCTGGCATGCAAAGCAAATGCCCTACCCGCTCTACTATTACTCCAGTCCCTGGATATATGTTTCCTTTTTTGAATCCTAACCATTGTTTTTTCTTGACTTTATTAGGCTCTGTATGTAGCAAATTTTGCTAAGGTTCAGGAAAAGACTCAGCTCCTCAATGAGGAATGGAAGAAGCTTCGCGTCCAGCCCGTGCAGTTGATGAAGCCTGTGAGCGGACATCCTTTTCTCAAAAAGGTACCTGCAAGGGTTTACGCTCACTTGTCTCTTGCCCTGGGGCTTAGGTGGCTGTGTTCTCTGTCTCTGTCACCTAATAGGAAATAAGTAAGGGTAGTGGAGTCCTAACTTTGAAAAATTAGCACGGTAAACCTGTAGCTTGAAAGATAACCTTTTCCACCTAATGTTCTTCTCAGTTCGTGAGTATAACTGAGTTTCTCATAGACAAACAAGACACTTCCTGTCTCTCCTGGGCTCTGTGATCAAGTTCCACAACAGCCTTTTCTTGTTGGACTCCTCCAGTACTTTGATACCGGGAAAGGAATGCTCTGGATAAGGGACAGAGCGCATGGATCAAAGGAACAGCTCTTGGGGCCAGGAAGATGACTCAGGCTGGAGTGCAGGCAGCAGAGCCTTTAGCGCGGGCTCAGCCCCTGGCACTGCACGGCGGCCCCACCCGCACCCCTCAGCCAAACAAAGAAAGATACTGGGGCCGGCGTGATAGTCCAGCAGGGTGGGCGCTCGCCTTGCACACAGCTGACCTGGCTTCAGTTATACCCCATATGGTCCTCTAAGCACTGCCAGGAGGGACCCCTGAGTGCAGAACAAGGAATAATCCCTGAGTACCACTAGATGTAACCCCCCAAAACAAAAACAAAAACTACCACCAAAAAACCAAAAATGGGAATTTACTTTATCGAGCAATTAGAAAGCAGACCGGAGAGATGACTGGCTGGCCAGGCTAGGGCGTGTGCTTTGCATTCCGGAGGCTGGGTTTGAATCCCCCACAGCACCCCCTGAGCACCACGGTAATGATCTCTGAGCATGATTTAAAAGATTATTTTTGAGTTAAAAAGCATGTTTTTAAAAACTAAGAAGGGGCCAGAGAGGTAGTACCCTGGGTAGGATGCTTGATTTGTGTGTGGCCACCGGAGTCCATTGTGGCTCCCCGTATGTCCCTTGTCCTGCCAGGAGTGATCCCTGAGCCCACTCCTAGGATTAAGCTCGGATACTGCGTGCTGTGGCCCTGAATCAGTCAATCAGTAAGAGGCCCACTAAGGGTCCGTGAGCAAAAGGGTCGCTCTGGTGGCTCTCTGGGGCCCACACCATGCTGGGCTAGAACCCAGAGCCTTGGAGGTGCCAGGGAGGTGCTCCACCACTTGAGTCACCTCTGCAGTCCTGGTGTCTTTAAACAGAGGTAGAGTCTTTGCCTCAAATGTGAGAGAGGCCATAGGTTTGCTCTCTGGCACTATAAAACAAAAGAAATAAGCATTGGGGGTGTGATAGCCCAGCAGGGAGGGTGTTTGCCTTGCACTCAGCCAGCCTGGGTTTGGTCTCCGGCATCCCATACGGTCTCCCCATATGCGATGTCTAGAAACTAGACATTGCATATCTAAAGCTTACTCATTCCTGAGTGCAGAACCAGGAGTAACTCCTGAGCATTACCGGGTATGACCCAAAAAGTTAAAAAAAAAAAAAAAAAAAGAAAAAGAAGCATCACCAGGGCCCACAGAGATGGCGCAACAGACTGTTTTTTTTTTTTTTAACTGGGTAATACCTGGCCATGCTCAGGGGTTACTCCTGGCTCTGCACTCAGGAATTACTCCTGGCGGTGCTTGGGACACCATTTGGTATGCCGGGATCGAACCAGGGTTTGCCACGTGTAAGCCAAATGCCCTACCCACTGTGCTTTGGCCCCAGCTCAACAAACTTAAGAGTGTGCTTTGATGAGGGGCTCCTGGGTTTCATCCTCAGCATTGCAGGGTCCTCTGGGCACCACTGGCAGTAACCTTTGGTGTGACCCAAGAACCAGAACAAACAAACAAACCTAAGTTGAGGCTAGAGCTACAAAGGTAATTAAGGGTGGTTTCTGCTTCCTGTCAGTTTACAGTCAAACAGTTCCTTTTAGGAGTGATTGCTCCCAAATCCTCAGCTTCTTCATTTGTAAGAACTGGAAAGCTGTTTGAATGAATTTAGCTTTTCTGTTTTTTGTTTTTGTTCTTTGGCACCCTACCCACTGTGCTATTGCTGGAATCTCTGGATCAGTTTAGAAGGAAATCGCATTTCTCTCTTGGGTTGTATGCTTGCCTTCCTCCCTTCTCCATCCACGTCATTGTTTATATTTCAGTGTACCATAGAGAGCATTTTCCCGGGCTTTGCAAGTCAACATATGTTAATGAGGTCTCTGAATACGGTCGCCTTGGTTCCCATCATGTATTCCTGGTCTCCTCTTCAGCAGAACTTTATGGTATGTATAAAAAATACTTAGGGGATTGTTTCAACGGAATGATTTGACACTTGGGGAGGTAGCTCAAAGGCTCGAGCCCGTGCTTTCCATGTGGGAGGCCCAGGTTCAGTCCCTGGCATACACGGTCCACTGGGCTCTACTGGGAGGAATCCCTGAGCACCAAGGCGGGGAGCAGCCCCTGAGCACCGTCAGGTGTACCCTCCACCAACAAATAAAACAAAAGGCCAGAAAGAGGGGCCGGAGCGATAGTAGAGTGGCTTGGTGCTTCCTTTGCACACAGCTGACCCGGGTTTGATCTCTGGCATCCCATATAGTCAGTCCCCTGAGCACTGCCATTAGTTATTCCTGAGCTCAGAGGCAGGAGTAAGCCCTGGACATTGTCCAATGTTGCCAAAGAAACAAGGGATTAAGGACATGCTTGTTTGATCCCAGGCACCACAGGATCACCAGAGAACGGCTGGATGCACCCTGAGTACTTTAGGGTGTGGCCTAGGGGGCCCCCTGATGCCCCCAGGGTTGTGATCTCTGTGACACAGTACAGCATCGCAGCCTGGCCTGTGCACGGTTGGCTGAGAATTTCCAAGAGGGACCCCTGGGTCGCCTGAGCTCCATTTGGGAGATTCCAGCTCCCCACCCCCAAGTAGCAATGATAAATTTAAAAGACACTGCTTTTGCACTGGCACTCCTCTGAGGTCGTGTGTGATCATAGCTACTTAACGAAGTGTAGACACACCGGGCAGAGCGTTTATGCAGCGTCCTGGGAAACAGAAGACACTGCAGGTGGTTCTCGCTGGTCAGGCTTTTTGTTCCCCACCTAAACTTTCTGAGCTGAGGCTGTATCTTTTGCACGAATGATACTGGGAGGAGCTCCAGTTTGGCTCAGTTTTGTAACACGTCTGCAGTTAGAGGGAGTCAAATGCGACCCTTCTGGGGCAGATCGTGCAGCGCTGCGGCGCTTGCCTTGTGGGCAGCCAAGCCGGGTTTGATCTCTAGCACCCCATGTGGTTCCCCAAGCCTGCTAAGAGTAACCCAGAGCATTGCCAAGTGTCCGTCTGTCCTTCCTTCCTTCCCCCCCCACCTTTGGTAGTGTTCTGGTGACTAAAGGCTGCAGGCACATTGTAGCTGTGGTGTGTTTTGTGCTTTGGGTCACGCCTGGCAATGCTCAGGGGTTACTCCTGGCT
This sequence comes from Cryptotis parvus, assembly GCA_021461705.1. Taxonomy (NCBI): domain Eukaryota; kingdom Metazoa; phylum Chordata; class Mammalia; order Eulipotyphla; family Soricidae; genus Cryptotis; species Cryptotis parvus. The sequence goes on along the minus strand of JAJIBD010007196.1, from coordinate 74,400 downwards.
CTGCACTCAGGAATTACTCCTGGTAGTGCTCGGGGGACCATATGGGATGCTGGGGATCGAACCCGGGTCGGCTGCATGCAAGGCAAATGCCCTACCCGCTGGGCTATCACTCAGGCCCCATGTTTGTGGTTTTTATCGTCCCTAAATACCACCTTGCTTATCTTATGCTTGTTGACTGACAGATTTCAGATTTCTGCTAATTGGAATAATAGATTTTTTATCCTTTAAAGTGAAAGATAGGGGGCCCGAATGACAGCACAGCGGGAGGGCATTTGCCTTACATGCGGTCGACCCGGGGTTCAATCCCCGGCATCCCATATGGTCCCCAAGCACTGCCAGGGAGTAATTCCTGAGTGCAGAGCCAGGAGAAACCCTGTGAGCATGGCTGGATGTGGCTCAAAAAGAAAAAAATAAATAAACTCCAACACAAACTTATAAAAAAATGAAAGATACCTTTTTTAAATTTATTTTTAATTAATTATGTATTTTTTGTATTTTTTGATTTTTTTTGGGTCACACCTGGCAATGCACAGGGGTTACTCCTGGCTCTGCACTCAGGAATTACTCCTGGCAGTGCTCAGGGGACCATATGGGATGCCGGGATCGAACCTGGGTTGGCAGCATGCAAGACAAACGCCCTACCCACTTTGCTATCGCTCAGGCCCCTTTTATTTTTTTTCTTTTGCCAGGAGTGACCCAAAACCAACCAACCAACCAACCAGCAAAAGCAACTATCTATATCTATATTTATATCTTTATTTTTATCTTTATATCTATATATATCTATATCTATAGATATATATATAAAATCTCCTCAGATAGTGAAGTAGTTTACTTTTTTTTTTTGTGCTTTTTTGGGTCACACCCGGCAATGCTCAGGGGTTACTCCTGGCTCTTCGCTCAGGAATTACTCCTAGTGGTGCTCGGGAACCATATGGGATTCTGGGGATCGAACCCGGCCAGCATGGGCCGGATGCGTGCAAGGCAAACGCCCTACCCGCTGGGCTATCGCTCCGGCTCCTACCTTTTTTGTCTACAATTTCTTTTCCTTTTTTTTTTTTTTGCTTTTTTTTGCATCACATCTAGAGATGCTCAGGGGTTCTCCTGGCTCTGCATTAGGAATTACTCCTGGTATTGCTCAGGGGACCATATGGGATGCTGGGGATTGAACCCAAGACAGATGCATGCAAGGCAAACACCCTCCCCACTGTGCTATTGCTTTGGCCTCTTTTTCTCTTATATTTCTATAAGGCCTTTATCATTTAATGTTTTACTGGTAAAATAAAATGGTAAGAGAGACTGGAGCGATAACACGGTGGCAGTAAGGGCGTTTGCCTTGCATGTGGCCAACCCGGTTCAATCCCCAGCATCTCATATGGTTTCCTGAGCACCGCCAGGAGTAATTCCTGAGTGCAGAGTCAGGAGTAATCCCTGAGCATCACCGGGTGTGACGCGAAAAGCAAAATAAATCAGTAAATAAAACATAAAATGGCAAGTCTTTAAAATGTAAAATCTGGGGCGGGAGCGATAGCCCAGCGGGTAGGGCGTTTGCCTTGCATCGCGGCCGGCCCATGGAGGCCCTGGTTCGATCCCGGCATCCCATATGGTCCCCCGAGCACCGCCAGGAGTAATTCCTGAGGTGCAGAGCCAGGAGAAACCCCTGAGCATTGCCGGGTGTGACCAAAAAAGCAAAAAAAAAAAAAAAAAAAAAAAAAAAAGAGTAAAATCTGAGGCTGAACTTATTTTTTAGGAAATTCAAGCAACAAAAAGGGCTTGGTAATGTCCCACTAAGTAATAAATAGAAGGAGGAGGGCTGCTCGTGGTAGAACATGTGGGTCTTGTGTAAGACCGTGGCTCAATCCCTAGTACAAACAGCAAAGGGAAGACAGGAAAGGGAGTTGCCCAGTGGTTTCTGGAGTGAGTTATGTCTGGCTTGATTGCAGGTAGAAGATGAGACAGTGTTGTGTAATATTCCCTACATGGGAGATGAGGTGAAAGAAGAAGACGAAACTTTCATCGAGGAGCTGATCAATAACTTCTGACGGGAAGGTCCATGGTGAAGAAGGTAGTGGGCTGGCCGGCGGGAGGAAGCTGTGTCTCTGCTGCGTCTTTGTCCTGCTTCCCTCTGCTCCCTCACTGTGTGCACGGAGGAATGTTGTGTGTAGCACCAAACGTTGTATAGTCAAAACCCAGCCAGTTAACTTGGAGAAGAGGTTGGTACATAAAGGGTTTTTTGTTTTTTGCTTTTTGCTTTTTGGGTCACACCCGGCGATGCTCAGGGGTTACTCCTGGCTCTGCACTCAGGAATCACTCCTGGCGGTGCTCGGGGGACCATACGGGATGCTGGAATCGAACCCAGGTCAGCTGCAGGTCAGCCCAAGGCAGGCACCTTACCCATTGTGCTCTCTTCTCACTCAACCCCATTCCAGTTCTTTGACCAGTGTTGGGGCTCTTGCCACTGTATTGAGATGTGCTCTTTACCCACAGCGCCCCCTGATGTTCAATGATTTTTTTTTCCTTTCTTTTTGGGTCACACCTGGCAATGCTTAGGGGTTACTCCTGGTTCTGCACTCAGGAATTACTCCTCGCGGTGCTCGGGGACCATATGGGATGCCGGATATTGAACCCGGGTCGACCATGTGCAAGGCAGTCGCCCTACCCACTGTGCTATCACTCCGGCCCCTGTTTTTTTTTTTTTTTTTTTGCTTTTTTGGGCCACACCCAGCGATGCTCAAGGGTTTCTCCTGGCTCTGCACTCGGGAATTACTCCTGGCGTTGCTGGGTGGGACCATATGGGATGCCGGGATCAAAGCCAGGCTGGCATGGGCTGGCGCGTGCAAGGCAAACACCCTACCAGCTGGGCTATCGCTCCAGCCCCGGCCCCCTGTTTTTCTAAACCTTATAAACCCATGTATTGCTTTAAGAAAAAATTAGAAAAGAAAAGCTAAAAAAACCTTTTTTTAAAATAAAAGAATCATTACTGACTTATCAGTTGCAAAATCAAGAATGTCTTTATCTTACTATTCTTTCTCTGTCCTATTTATATTGTTTTTACAATTTTAGGGTATTTTAACAGCAAATGCAGGTTGACTTCTGATTTGGGAAATGAAATGCCCCACTAAGAATATAGTGTAAAACTGGAGTTTGTGCTCCAGCTCGTTGAACTGTTATATTATCACTGTATCACTGTATCACTGTCTTCTTGTTGTTCATCAATTTGCTCGAGTGGGCACCAGTAACATCTCCATATGTCCTGTCACAAGCAAGTGTAACCCAAGGGCATCTGCTTGCCCCAGGGACAGAAAGAGCCTCAAACCATTCTTCAGGTCATGGAACTGAGGTCCATAATTGTTACTAGTTTTTGACATAACAAGTAAATAAAACACGGGTAGCTTGCCAGGCTCTGCAGTGTAGGTGGTATAGACTCAGCAGTAGAAGGCTCTCGTCTCGAGCATTTACTGATGAAACTTAAAAGGGAAAGATCAGGTTTTCGATCCCCGGCATCCCATAGGGTCCCCCGAGCACTGCCAGGAGTAATTCCTGAATGCAGAGCCTGGAGCAATCCCTGAGCATCATTGTGTGTGACCCAAAAAAGAAAAAAAAAATTCATTTTCAGGGTCCAGAGCAATAGTATAGCACTTAGGGAATTGTCTTACACTCCGCCAACCCAGGGCAACCCCCAGCATCACTTACGTTCTCCTGAACACTCCCAGGAGGAGTAACCCCTGAGCACCACTGTCATTCAGTCAAATTTGTATATATTTTGTTTGGGAGCCACCAGGAGTAAGCGACATGCTTACTCCTGGCTCTGCTCAGGGATCACTCCTGGTGGTGCTCAGGGCTTTGGGATGCCAGGGATCAAACCCGGGTTGGTCGTGGTACAAGGCAAGTGCCATACCCTCTGTGCTATCGCTCTGGCCCCACAATCAAATTATTGTAATTCACTGATTATCTGTTCATATTAAAGTGTCTCTATATTGTGATAGCACAGTGGGTGGGGCGTTTGCCTGCATGCATGCTGGGTTCGATCCCTGGCATCCGAGCACTGCCAGGAGTAATTCCTGAGTGTAGAACTAGGAGTAACTCCTGAGCATTGGTGGGGGTGACTAGATAAATAAATAACTAAATAAGTAAGTAAGTAAATAAGTAAGTAAATAAGTACTAAAGTGTCTGTATATTGCTCATCTGCACTGTAGGACCGAATGCAAGACATCTTCCTAGGCGAACAATGGAGCATGCAATGAACACCGTTCCTCTCGATCCTTGTTTCAGAAATGATCCCTGGGTCTGTCCTGATCAGTGACGCTGTGTTCCTGGAGTTGGTGGATGCCCTGAGCCAATACTCGGATGAGGAGGGAGGGGCACAAAGACAGTGCGGATGGGAAGCAAGACGGCAGCAAAGAAGATCTGCCAGTGACGAGAAAAAGAAAGCGGCTTGCGGTGGAAGGTAAGCGGCACTGCAGCGTTACTGCACTTTGGAAGTGTTGGGGAGGGAAGCGGAGAAACGGAAAGTCTCTTGCTGGGGCCAGAGAGCTAGTGCAGCGGGAGGGCATCGGCCTTATACATGACCAGCACGGGTTCGATCCCTGGCATCCCATATGGTCCCCTGAGCACCACCAGGAGTAATTCCTGAGTGCAGAGCCAGGAGTAACCCCCTGAGCATTGCCGGTGTGAACCCAAAACCAAAAGCAGGGCTCCTTATTAAAAGTTGTGGATGCTGGGGCCGGAGCCATAGTCCAGCGGGGAGGGCGTTTGCCTTGCACGCAGCCAACCTAGGTTCGATCCCCAGCATCCCATATGGTCCCCGAGCAACACCAGGAGTAATTCCTGAGCAAAGAGACAGGAGTAACCGCTGAGCATCACTGGGTGTGGCCCAAAAAGAAAGAAAAAACACACAGTTGTGGCTGCTTCTCTTACAAGGGGAGGCCGTGATCATTGACTGTTTTTTTTGTTTTTCTTTTTGGGGTCACATCTGGCGGTGCTCAGGAGTTACTTCTGGCTCTATTCTCAGAATCACTCCTGGCAGTGCTCAGGAGACCATATGGGATGCCGGGATCAGACCGGAGTCGGCCGCGTGCAAGGCAGACGCCCCCCCCCTCTGTGCTGTGGCTCCGGGTCCTTCAGCATTGGCCTTGTGATAGAATTCTCTTATAGTCTTCTGTGGAAACACTTCTAGGTTCCATCGTGGACTGTGGACTCTGTGATCAATACGTGAATGACTGCTTTTCCTATTTACGGTCACCTAGTAGATGCGTTCAGACCTGTCAGTACCTTGGTGGTCAGTGGCGGATTAGCAGAGCAGCTGGAGCGAGGACGGTGTGGCAGAAGAGAGGGTCGGAGGGCTTTGTCCTGCTCTGACACCGCACTCAGGAGGTTTCTGTTGCTTCCAACTCAGGCAACAAAAAGAGTTCCAAAAAGCAGTTCCCAAATGACATGATCTTCAGTGCAATTGCCTCCATGTTCCCTGAGAGCGGAGTCCCAGATGACATGAAGGAAAGGTAGGGAACGTTCCCCGCTTGGTGCTCAGGCAATAGGCTTCTTCATACCTGTTTTCAGCAAAGAAAAAAGACTTGTTTACGGAAAGTGTGTTTCGATCACCTCTGTTTCTGATTGTTTCTTGCTTTCCTTTTTTTTTTTTTTTTTTCGCTCTTTGAGTCACACCCGGCAATGCTCAGGGGTTACTCCTGGCTCTGCACTCAGGAATTACTCCTGGCGGTGCTCAAGGGACCAAATGGGATGCCGAGGATTGAACCTGGGTCTGTCGCGCGCAAGGCAAACGCCCTCCCGCTGGGCTATGCTCTGGCCCCTGTTTTTTGTTTTCTTGCTTACTTCTAAATGCCCGTTGCCGTATTGAAGATCCTTATGTGCTGGCTTTTGAGTGAATCTGTACAGAGAAGTTTTCAAATCTGCCCTTATTCTGGAGAGGTGCCAACCGATTTCTCCTTCCCCTTCCTGTGCTGTCCGACCTAACTGGTGTAGAGACTCAGACACCATTACATCAAGACCCACACAGAAAAAACAGAAAACAACCTGCCACCGTACCTCGGTGACTGTCCGCCTCTGCGTCTGCATATTTCTCGTTGTTTTCCTGCTCAAATTTGGGCCGAATCCTCGTCTGTCTTTTCCGAACCAGGTACCGAGAGCTCACCGAGATGTCGGACCCCAACGCACTTCCGCCTCAGTGCACGCCAACATCGACGGCCCTAACGCCAAGTCCGTGCAGCGGGAGCAGTCCCTGCACTCCTTCCACACGCTCTTCTGCCGCCGCTGCTTCAGATACGACTGTTTCCTCCACCGTGAGTGCGGCTGTGAGGCCCTGGCTCCCCAGCTCCCAGGCCAGGCCACTGCTGCTTCTGCTTTAGTTGGTTCCCGAGGGCTCCCGGCCGCGGCTCCCATGTTGGTTTAGCTCCAGGCCAGCCCCGCGGTTCTAGAGCAGGACAGACTAGCCCAGCAGCGTCGTTAGTTGTCCCTCGGCCCCCTCCGAGCTGTGAAGGAAGCACATCCGTGTCAGAAACTTCCTGGTGCCCCTTCACGGTAGCTAGTTCTGTCTAGGTTCTCCTGCCGCGGCTCCCTGAGTCACCGTCTCCCTCTCCATCCTGTCCAGTGGACGCGAGCCATTGGAAACAACAGTTTTGTGTTTTCCAGCTTTTCATGCCACCCCTAATGTATATAAACGCAGGAACAAAGAAATCAAGATTGAACCGGAACCCTGTGGCACAGACTGCTTCCTCCTGCTGGTGAGTGTCTGGGCGCCCGGCCCTGACTGACTTTGCTGAAAGTCGAACAGGAAATGGTCCCTGGGCTTCCTGCCCCCTGGCGGCTGGAGAGTCAGGCCCACTCAGCACCCGGAGGGCCCAAGTAGCGGGACAAATCATGCTTTCTGCTCTGACGCGGTACTGGGTGCGGACGATAGACTCTCATGAGGACTGGCAGGTCTATGGAGTGAGGTTTCAAGAGCGTGAAAAATGTTCCTAATCTGGGGCTGGAACTATAGCACAGTGGGGAGGGTGCTTGCCTTGCATGCGGCTGACCCAGGTTTGATCCCCGACATCCTGAGCACCGCCAGGAGTAATTTCTGAGTGCAGAGCCAGGAGTAACCCCTGAGCATCAGCGGGTATGATTCAAAAAAGAAAAAAAGGGGCCAGAGAGATAGTCCAGTGGGTGGGGCATTTGCCTTGCACGCAGCCAGCCCATGCCAGCCCGGGTTCGATTCCCGGCATCCCATATGGTCCCCTGAGCACCGCCAGGAGTAATTCCCTGAGTGCAGAGCCAGGAGAAACCCCTGAGCATTGCCAGGTGTGACCCAAAAAGCAAAAAAAAAAAAAAAAAAAAGCTCCTGATCTAAGGATCATCTATTCAAATTTCATAGTCAGGAACTTTATTACTTGAATCAGAGCACTGTGCCTGTATGTGTGTGTGTGTGTGTGTGTGTGTTACACACCCCTTTGCTGTCTTCCTTTCTGTGAACATGACTGAGGGAACAGCATGCAGGCGTGTTCATGTTCGGAGCTGCAGAGATAGTACAGCAGCTAAGGCACTTGCCTTGCATGTGGCCAACCTGCATTTGGTTCCTGTCCCCATGTGGTCCCCAAGCACTACCTGGAGTGATCCCTGAATGCAGAGCCAGTAGTAAGCCTTGCCAGGAGTGGCCCAAAACCAAATAAGCAAAAAAAAAGATAAATTTGTGATGATTTCCCGGATGGGCTGTTCTTTCCTAGTGGATAGACCTTTGGGGGCAGCATAGATTCTCCTACATTCTTGCTTTTATTTTGCATAATCAGTCACACCCAGCTATCTCTGGGGTTACTCCTGGCTCTGCACTCAGCAGTTACACCTGGCGGTGCTCGGGGACCATATGGGATGCCGGGATTGACCCGGGTTGGCAGATGCCCTACCCACTGTGCTATCGCCCTACCATCTACATTCTGTGGAAGGTTGAAAAATAGAAGAGAATAGGTCAATAGAAACGTAATTTTGCTTTCTACCTATTAGGATGAACTTAAAGAATGTAACGCTTGGATCAAATTTCTGCTCACAATTAAAATTAGGTTATTATGCCAGTTGACCTGGGGATCATCTTTAGTGGGGTAATAAAGACCTAAGGTCAAGAACACTGTTGGTTTGCGCTTAGAGAATGTTCCCTATAGTAAAATCAAAAGGGAAAAATGTACTTTAGGCCAGGAATGTGGCCCAGTGGAATTCCCTTGTACCACCTAAAAACCAAAAGCAATTTTATTTATTATCCTAATATGTATGATGAAACTTTTTGTTTTTGAGCCGTACCTGGTGGTGCTTAGGGCTCACACATAGGTCTGTGCTCAGGGGATCAGCCATTTGTTAGAAAATGTATCACATCACCGTGAGATACACAGTTGCAAAGCTGTTCCTGGTTAGGTTCAGCCATACAGTGCCCCGCACCCATCCCTGCTCCAGTGCCCCCGGTCCCCGCGGCCCAGCCTGACTCTGTGCCAGCACTTTTCTTCTCGCTCTCCCCTCCCTTTTATACGTTCATTTAGGGGTTATCATGTGTATCCCTTTGCCATGGTCAATGCTTGGTTCTAGTTCGGCGCGTTGCCATTTCCAACAATTAGTAGCACACTGGTCCCTTCTCTGCCTTACCCAACCTCTGTCCCACACTCTTTCCATAGATTCCAACTATTGACAAGTCCTCCCTGGTCCCTGTTTTGCTTGGCCTAGGCTGTTAGTTTTGTTATATATACATATGTTATATATAATACATATTATATATAATATAGCGTATTATATAAAATATAATATGTATTATATATAATTATAATATGTAATTATAATATGTATAATATATGTATATAATGTATCATATAATATGTAATATATATAACATACCACATATAATATATTGCTTATAAAATATATAAAATACATATATGTTATAAATATGTATTTTTTTACATATGTATTTTTAATCTTTTAAAATTATTTATTATTTTTTATATCTTGGGGGATCACCCATGATGGAAATGATGGAAATTGGGGACTGTATGGGTAGCCAGGGATCAAAAAATATGTGTTTTTTTATGATGATAGGGCAGCCCACTTGTAGGGAGATTTTAAGTTTCAGAGTGTTTGTGAAGCAGTGTTCGGGGTCACAGTTGGTGTGCTAGAGGGGTGCTGGGGAAGACGCTCGCTCTGAGCCTGGGGTGACTCCGCGCCTGGGCCTGTCTACAGGGAGGGAGCCAAGGAGTACGCCGTGCTCCACAACCCTCGCTCCAAGTGCTCCGGTCGCCCGGAGGAGGCACCCACGTGGTCAGTGCCTCCTGCTCCAACACTTCAGCCTCTGCCGTCCACGGAGACCAAAGAAGGGGACAGCGACAGGGGACACAGGCAACGACTGGGCCTCTAGTTCTTCAGGTACAGTGAGAAAGGATCTTCTCCTTCCACGCACAGACTCTGGGCGACCCAGAGCCACTGCCTGTTGCTTAACGATATTACCAGCGTTATCGACTGGATGTATTCCCGCACCGTCGCCTCCCGAGCCGTGAACACAGGGAATGGTGTGTTACTCTGCCCTACTCCGTGAACACAGGGAATGGTGTGTTACTCTGCCCTACTCCGTGAACACAGGGAATGGTGTGTTACTCTGCCCTACTCCGTGAACACAGGGAATGGTGTGTTACTCTGCCCTATCCGTGAACACAGGGAATGGTGTGTTACTCTGCCCTATCCGTGAACACAGGGAATGGTGTGTTACTCTGCCCTACTCCGTGAACACAGGGAATGGTGTGTTACTCTGCCCTACTCCGTGAACACAGGGAATGGTGTGCCCCCTTTCTGGTCAGCCTTTTCCTTTCTCTCTTCTGGCAGTGCTAAGAGCTTGCCCCCAGCTTTGTGCTCAGGGACCACTCTTGGAGGGATTAAAGGGCCACGTGGGCTGCCAGAGATTGGCCGGTTCACCTCATGCAAGACAAGCCCCTACTCGCTCTCTGATTCCCCCCCATTCCTTCTTTTTGGTTTTTTTGGTTTTTTGTTTTTGAATGAAGTTGGAGATGCTCAGCGGTTATTCCAGGCTTTACAATCAGTCTCTCACATGTCTGTGAGAGAATCACAGCTCATGGGGCAGAGCTGCTACTGGCTCTCCCTGTGCCCAGCCACTCACGAGGCGCCCGGGAGGAATGGCGGGTTCTAGCCCTGGCCCACCACTCCAGCAGAGCCTCACAACAAGCCAGACGACCCCCCACTCCATGAGGGCCTCCATTTTCCATATCCGGACTTCCCCCTCGTCAGACCTCCACCCAGCAGACCAGCCTATCACAGCCCAGCTCGCCTGGCCACCTGGGGGCACGCGGTTTTTATTTATCATCAGTAAATGCTGGATTTAGAGATGACTACAAGAGTATGCTACCCGCACGGCAGAGCCTGGCAAGCTACCCATGTCGTTTTTGATATGCCAGATACCAGTAACAATTATAGACCTCATTCCCATGACCTGATGGAATGATTTTTTTTTTTTGCTTTTTTTGGGTCACACCGGGCAATGCTCAGGGGTTACTCCTGGCTCTGCACTCAGGAATTACTCCTGGCGGTGCTTGGGGGACCATATGGGATGCCGGGGATCGAACCCAGATTGGCACAGGCTGGCCGCGATGCAAGGCAAACGCCCTACCCACTGGGCTATTGCTCAGGCCCCCTGATAGAATGATTTGAAGCTCTTTATGTTCCTGGAGCAAGCAGGTGCCCTTGGGCTCCACTAGCATGAGACGGGACATATGGAGATGTTACTAGTGCCCACTCGAGCAAATCGATGATGAACGGGAAGACAGTGATACAGTGATATAATCAGGAATTATTTCTGGCAGGCTTGGGAATATATGGAATGTTGGGGATTGAACCCAGGCTGGCCATGTGCAAGACCAGTGCTCTAACCCACTATGCTACCACTCCAGCGCCTCCTGGTGCCCCTTTAAAACAGGGAGAGGGGCCGAGTCAGTCATAGCACAGCCAAGAGGGCATTTGCCTTGCACTCGGCCAACCTGGGTTCGATCCCCGGCATCCCATTTGGTTCCCGAGCGAAGAGCCAGGAGTGACCCCTGAGGCGTTGCCGGTGTGACCCAAAAATAAATAAATAAAATAGAATGAAGTCCTGCTGAGCGGGTGGCCGCGGTGCTCCCACCTTCTGTCCCTTTTCTCTCCTAGAGGCTAACTCTCGCTGTCAGACCCCCACCAAGCAGAAGGCCAGCCCAGCGCCCCCAGCTCTGTGTCGTGGAGGCGCCCTCAGAGCCTGTGGAGTGGTCCGGGGCTGAAGAATCCCTTTTCCGAGTCTTCCACGGCACTTACTTCAACAACTTCTGCTCCATAGCCCGGCTCCTGGGGACCAAGACGCGTGCAAGCAGGTACCGAGGGGCGGGTGCGGGCCGAACTCATCAGCCTTTCTGGTCTCTGCATTACACGAGCTTCTGTGCTCCTGAGCCATGCGGGGAGGGAACCCCGAGCTTAGAGACCCCTCAGGTGCCAGGCCAAGCCGTGCCGGAGACCTGGTCACCTCCCTGCTGAATTCTTTCTCTCATTCTGTTTCCTGGACTGGGCCCCCACCTGGTGCTCAGGGTCTGTTCCTGACTCGGTGCCTGGAAGACTCCAGGCCTCTGAGCCTTGTCTTGGCCCCTGAAGTCTTATTTCTATCTCTCGCCACAGACTGACTCTTCCGGGTGTTTCTGTTCTTCTCGCGTCTTCTGTGGCTTTCTGCCATTTCCGCCAAGTGAGCTCCCCTTTTCCAGGAGGGCCTCTCGGGGTCTCAGGAACGTTCTTTTCTTTTTTTCCTTTTTTTTTTGGGTCACACACGGCGATGCTCAGGGGTTTCTCCTAGCTCTGCACTCAGGAATTACTCCTGGTGGTGCTCGGGGACCATATGGGATGCCGGGATCGAACCCGGGCGGCATGAACCGGCCGCGTGCAAGGCAAATGCCCTACCTGCTGGGCTATCGCTCCGGCCCCAGGAATGTTCTTTTCTTCCTTCTGTGGCTCTCCCAGTTCCACAGCAGCAGCCCCAGGCCCGGTGTCCTCGTGACCTTTGTCCCTCACCCTGGTGCCTGACCCTTGACACTTAGGCCATCGTAAAAATCTTTTTTTTTTTTTTTTTTTGCCTTTTGGGGTCACACCCAGCAATGCTCAGGGGTTACTCCCTGGCTCTGCACTCAGGAATCACTCCTGGCGGTGCTCAGGGGACCATATGGGATGCCGGGATCGAACCCAGGCCGGCACTACCCGCTGGGCTATCGCTCCGGCCCCCATTGTAAAAATCTTAACCCAGTGGTCGTCATGATGCTCTGGGGACAACAGCCCATAGTGAGCAGACAGGCTAAAGAACAGGAGCGAGAAGTTGGTTTTATTAATGAATTAATATTCTTGGGGTCAGGGGCGGGGCGATAGCCCAGCGGGTAGGGCGTTTGCCTTGCACGCAGCCGGCCTGTGCTGGCCCAGGTTCGATCCCCGGCATCCCATATGGTCCCCTGAGCACCGCCAGGAGTAATTCCTGAGTGCAGAGCCAGGAGTAACCCCCTGAGCATTGCCGGGTGTGACCCAAAAAAAGTGAAAAAAAAAATTTTTTTTTTCTTTGTTTGGATTTGGGCCATATCTGGTGATGCCCAGGGTTTACTCCTGGCTCTGGACTCAGGAATTACTCCTAGCAGTACTCGGGGGAACCATGTGGGATGCCGGGGATCGAACCGGGTTGGCCTCTAAAGCCCCCTCCTCATCCCTTACCCCCCGCAGACAGCGGCACCAGGCACTCGAGTATGGCTCTTTCCCCCAGGCACAGCACCTACACCTAAAACTCTGGGTTTTCAGGCACAGAACATGCACATGGGCATTTTTTCCGAGAATTTTTATGACTTTCCTGGGATCTCAGGGGGCCTAGACCTGAAAAGAGAAGGAAGAGCTCAAACAATGCTGTGTGAGGCAAACCTGTCCAGCAGAACCCAGCCTGACACTCAGAGCCAAGGCGCTGTCTGCCACCTTTGTACCAGCAGAGGGAGCTAAAGCCCCGCCCGTCGTGGGGCAGCCGTGTTCTGTAATTCCAGCGCCTCAGTGTTGTTCCTAAGACACAGGATGAACCGGTGTTGGTCAAATCAGGTTTCCGGGGGTTTGCAAGGGAGAGTCGTGGATGAAAGCTACTGTGTGGGAAAGTTTTGCTCAGGATTCATAATCGGGGTGATGCCGGGCGTTGGCTTCTAGGGCCGGGGAGACGGCTCCAAGGACTGAGGGCTGGGAGGGGCAGCACAGCGGGTTCGGCACTCGCCTTCCAAGCAGCCCGCCTGGATTTGCTCCCCGGCATCCCATATGCTGTCTGAGCCTGCCAGGAGTGATCCCTGAGTGCAGAGCCAGGAACAATCCCTGAGCATCACCGGGTGTGGCCCAAAGACCAAACCAAAAAGAGGGGTCGGAGCAATAGTACAGCAGGGGAGGGCGTTTGCCTTGCACCCAGCAGACCCGGGTTCGATCCCGGCAGACCCGGTTCGATCCCCGGCATCCCATATGGTCCCCCGAGCACTGCCAGGAGTAATTCCTGAGTGCAGAGCCAGGAGTGACCCTCTGAGCATTGCCGGGTGTGACCAAAAAAAAGAAAAAGAAAGAGAAAGAAAGGAAAAGACGAGTTCGAGGTTCATTCCAGCACCTCATGGTCCCTGGGCGCTCCAGGAAGCTCTGTACTGGGAGTAGCCCAGGACCGCCACGTGGGGTGGCCCCGGAACAGAAAAACAGAACCAGATGTAAAGAGAAGTCACCTTACGTGGACTGTGGTAGGGATATGTCAGTAGTCGGATTGGAGGTGTTGTAGAGGGTGGTCACATCCATTTTGAAGAAATGCGAGATCATGCCCCTAAAACATGTATAGTCTGTTTTTTTTTTTTTTTTTTTGCTTTTTTGGGTCACACCCGGCAATGCTCAGGGGTTACTCCTGGCTCTACACTCAGGAATTACTCCTGGTAGTGCTCGGGGACCATATGGGATGCCAGGGATCGAACCCAGGTCGCCCGTGTGCGAGGCAAATGCCCTCCCGCTGTGCTATTGCTCCAACCCCAAACACGCACAGTCTTAAGCACAAACCAACATTGCCTCAATTTAAGAAAAACGTGGGGACGTGGAAGGGGTTGGGAGAAAACTGCCATAAAGTTTTCACTATGACTCAGCAGTAGAGCCCATGGCTCGTTGTTTAAGGCTCTGGGTTCAATCCCCAGCTCTGCAAAAACAAGAAAACATTTGAAAAATATTTAATTCAGAGCCCAGTGGCCCTGTGGCATTCGGCCCTCCCTGACTTAGCCGGTTGGCTGCCAGGACCCCTCCCAAACTCTCCCCCAGCCCAGCCTACGGCGGGGTGACTGGGCCGCCCACCTGAGCCCTTTGCTCGTGAGTGACAGGTACTGTCCGCTTTCTCGTCCAGGTCTTTCAGTTCGCAGTCAGAGAATCTCTGATCTTGAAGCTGCCAACAGACGAACTCCACGAACCCCTCCCAGAAGAAGAAAAGGAAGCACAGGTGAAAGTCGGGCCCCGCACTGCTCACGGGCTGCCCCCAGCTCTGTACTCTGGGCCTCCTCCCAGGGGTGTTCGGGCCTTGCAGTGCTGGGAGGTCAGGCCCAGGCTTCCTGCAGAGAAAGCCTGTGACCAGCCTCCAACCCAACATGATGCTGTTTCTCCATCCCAAATGCTCTTTTCTTTTTTTTGGGGTCACACCCGGCGACTCTCAGGGGTTACTCCTGGCTCTGCACTCAGGAATTACTCCTGGCGGTGCTGGGGGACCACATGGGATGCCGGGGATCAAACCCGGGTCTGCTGCATGCAAGGCAAACGCCCTCCCCTGCTGGGCTATCGCTCTGGCCCCCTCTCTTTTCTTTTGTTCTTTGGGGGCCACACCCCGTGGTGCTCAGGGCTCACTCCTGGTAGGACTTGGGAACCCTCGGGATCAAACCCAGGTTGAACACAGGAAGGCAAGTACCTTACTCGTGCTATTGCTCTGGCTACACTCAGGTGCTCAGAGGCGACTTCTGGCTCTGAACTCAGGAGTGAGGCCGCAGTGTTGCTCACGGAACATTATGTGGTGCCGGAGCTCAAACCTGGGTCTGCCGCCTTCATGGCCAGCACCTTCCCTCATTGCTCTCACCCTGGGCCCCAACAAAACTTCCTGCTGTGCCTTGCTTGGTTTCCTAGTGACCATCCCCAGTTGGAGGAAGGAGCTGACCGCAGGTCTAGATATAAAAGCCCGAAGCCTCCCCCTTGCAGTTTCGTCCCTGTGAGCAAATTACTCAGGATCCTTCCCAGCTCTTCATCTCGAAACTACCCCAGAAACCCACCTTGATAGAGTCGGTGATAAACCGACTCAAAAGTTGGGCCTTTTCTGTGTCTTTTCTGTCTCTCTGTCGGGGGACTGGGTGTTCAGGTTTGCGCCTTGAGGCTGCAGCCGACGGGAGCCGGGAGGGCGGCTGGGAGAGCACTCTCTAGCCATTAAACCCGAGCAGGGCGCTTTCCCCAGGGCGCGGGTACAGAGTCCCTCTGGGTTCTCACCCAGCCTCACCCCTTCTCTCCCTTACAGACTGTGGGCTGCGCACTGTAGGAAGATCCAGCTGAAGAAAGGTGAGACCCCTGGCCTGGGCCATTCCGCCCCACAGCCCTGTAGCTCGAGGTTTCCTGGAGCGGCCCTGGCCCAGCCGCTTGCAGCTGCACTGGTGACCGAGCTGGGCTGGCAGTGTCGGGGCCTGAAACCGCTCAGCTTCTCGCTGCAGCCGAGAGCGCTCAGGAGCAAGAGCTGGGCCTCGAGCTCCGAGTGTCAGAGGGAGCCTGCAGCCGGCTCCTGGACTCTGCCCGGTTCAGAGCAGCTGCCGTGGCCGGTTCCACTCTCCGGCTCCGAGGCAGAGCGCCCCCTTATGGAGCTTAGCAGCCACAGTCCTCTTGGATTTCTTCCTCTGGGCGCCAGCTGTGGCCCCTCGGGTCACAGTGTGGCTGGCCTCCTCTCCCTAGAGGGAGGGCACGCTTCAGGGAGTGGCCAGCTGGGCCAGGGATGCAGCAGCAGCCGGTGCCTCTCTGCTCTCTCCCTAGACAACAACTCCACGCAGGTGTACAACTACCAGCCCTGTGACCACCCGGACCGGCCCTGCGACAGCACCTGCCCCTGCATCATGACTCAGAACTTCTGTGAGAAGTTCTGCCAGTGCAACCCAGACTGTAAGAGTCGGGCAGCGCCCCAGACCATGGGGCAGCCCCTGCCCCCTCCCGCCACCCCACCCCACCCCCCACCGGCCGGCCTATGGGCTCTCGCACCTTCTCTGCTTTGCTGTGAGCTTTCTGCAGAGGAAACGGGGCTGGTGTCCGTGAAGGGCAGCTGGTGCAGAGTGAGGGAGCTGCGGGGCGGAGCACAAAGCTAGGTGCAGGCCGAGCTCCCTGAGCACTCCTAGGGTGCGGGGGTCGCTCCTAGTTAAGAAAAAAATTACAAAGGGGGCTGGGGTGATAGCACAGCGGGTAGGGCTTTTGCCTTGCACGCAGCTGAGCCGGGTTTGATCCCTGAGCATCATCAGGAGTAATTCCTGAGTGCAGAGCCAGGAGTAACCCCTGAGCATTGCTGGGTGTGACTCAAAAGCAAGATAATCATCATAATCATAAATACAAAAGGCGGAGGCATGTGAGTCTAACCGCAACAGTGGGGGCCAGAGAGGTAGTACAGCGGGTAGGGCACTTGTCTTGCACGTGGCCAAACCTGGTTCAATTCCCAGATCCCTGGTACCACAAATGGTCCCCTGTGCTCTACCAGGAGTGACCCCTGAATCAGAGCCGGAAGTAATCCTTGAGCACAGCCCAGTATGACCGACCCCCCCCACCAAACAAATACAAAATAGAAAAGGAAATAAATAAAAATAACAATTACATGGAGCGTGGCTGCATGTTCAGCCACATCCCCGTCCCCTCCCTCCTCGGCTCATGTCTGTGTGGCTCACTGTATTCGGGCTGTGGCATTTTAGGGTCAGGTTGGGCTGGACTCCCTTGGACAGCCCCTTTGTCCTCCAACCCTTCCCCTCTGCAGGCTGAGCAGGTCGACGGCAGCTTCAGAGTTTGCAGCTCTTGGCACAGGCTGCTAGAAGTAGCCCCCGGGCAGATACCATCTGAGCCATGGCTGAGGGCACCACGCTGGGCAGGGCGGGAGGCCCAGAAGCGGATGTATTCTGTTCTCAGAATGACTCTTGTTTTGATAGTGAGGATGAACCAGTCAAAAGCACAGATTTTTTTCCACTTTATTTAAACACGGTGGTTTACAAAGTGGTTCATGATGCTTTGTTACAGGCATTCACTGTCCCAACCCCAGTCTCCCCCACCTCTGTCAACCTTCCCCCACCATTTCCCAACCATCCCTCAAGCCTACTCCCTAGCAAGCCCAAAATAATTTTTAAGGGGCCGGAGCGATAGCCCAGCGGGTAGGGCATTTGTCTTGCACGCAGCCGGCCTGTGCTGGCCCGGGTTCGATCCCCAGCATCCCATATGGTCCCCCGAGCACCGCCAGGAGTAATTCCTGAGTGCAGAGCCAGAAGAAACCCCTGAGCATCACCGGGTGTGACCCCAAAAGCAAAAAAATAAAAAATAAAAAAATATTTTTTTTTTCAGAATTAGAAAGTTGAAAGGTTTATTGGAAAGTAGAAGAGAAAGGAAAGGTACTACCCTTGTGGGGAGGAACTTAGTATAGGACTAAGTCCAAAAAATAATTTTTAATTTTTTTTTTTACATTTTTTGATGCCATCCGAAATGCTCAGGGCTTAGCTCCTGTTTCTGCGCTCAGGAATCACTCCTGGCGGTGCTGGGGGGACCATATGGGGTACCCGGTGTCAAACCCAGGTCAGCCATGTGCAAGGCAAACATCCAACCCACTGTACTATCGCTCTGGCCCAAAAATATTTTATAGTGCTTGTTGCACTAAATACAAATTATTAAAAATACTTCAGTAGGGGCTGAGGGCATAGGACAGTGGGAGGGCATTTGCCTCATACATGGCTGACCCATGTTCAATCCCTGGCATCCTGTGTGGTCCCCTGAACACCGGGAGTGATTCCTGAGTGCAGAGCCATGAGTAACCCTTGAGCATTGCTGGATGTGACCCCCAAAAAGCAAAAAAAAAAAGTAAAAGAAAATTTGTGAGAATTGTTGCTTCTTGCCCTGGGGACTTTCCTTCCTTGTCGGAGGGTTTGCCAAGCCGTTTGCAATAGTTGAAAATTCTGTGTGACTGTTCGTCAGGCTCTGTTGGCTTCTCCATGACATTCCTGGTGAGAAGCCTCTGGGCGCTGCCTCTCCCCCCCGCCCCAGATTCCACCACCAGGGGACAGGGAGGGCCTGGGTGGGAGATATCTCAGCCGCAGGACTGGCTGTTTCGACTCTCCGTTGTGAACGTGGGGAGGCACTTGGTCTTTCTCTAGAGGAGACCTGGGTCCAGAGTCACGGCAAGGAGGCTTGTGTGCGGAGTAGCCTGGCCCCCTGCGACTCTGTCTTCCCCTGACTCCCTGTAGTCAGGCCTCACTGACAGCCTGCACCTGCTTCTGTCCTCACCACCTGTCACCGCCCTGCAGGCCAGAACCGCTTTCCGGCTGCCGCTGCAAGACGCAGTGTAACACCAAGCAGTGTCCCCTGCTACCTGGCCGCGAGTGCGACCCGACCTCTGTCTCACCTGTGGCGCCTCCGAGCATTGGGACTGCAAAGTGGTTTCCTGTAAGAACTGCAGCATCCAGCGAGGTCTCAAGAAGGTGAGGGGTTTTCTCAGGGGGCACAGAGGCAGGGCCCCCCCAGCAGCCTCTCCCTGCCTGTACCTCACCAGCCGTGGCTGTGAAAGGACTTTTAGTAGAATGTCACAGATTCACATTTGGGCCCAGAGCAATAGGATAACAGATTGGGCCCTTGCCTTGCATGTGGCCCATCCAAGTTTGATCCCTGGCATCCTGTATGGTCCCCTGAGCATAGCCAGGAGTGATCCCTGAGCATGAAGTCAGGAGTAACCCCTGAACATGGCTCAAAAACCAAAACTAAATTAATTAAAAAACTCGAATTTGGGGCGGAGCAATAGTCCAACAGGGGAGGGCTTTTGCCTTGCACCACGACTGACCCGGGTTTGATCTCCAGTGTCCTATATGGTCCCCGAGCACCACCAGGAGTAATTCCTGAGTACAGAGCCAGGAGTAACCCCTGAGCATTGCCGGGTGTGACCCACAAAACAGAAAAAAAAAAAAAGTCTCGAATTTAAGGAGATAATCAAGTTCTCTACCCCTGAGAGAGATTAGAAGTGACTCCGGCTGGATAACACAGTGGGCAGGGCGCTTGCCTTGCATGCGACCAAGCCAGGTTTGATCCCCGAGCACAGAGCCAGGAGTAAGGCCTGAGCACCCAAGAAGTGGTGACCCCTCGAGCCGGGCAGCCTGAGCAGATGGCTGAGGTCGTTGCCAGCCTGCGTGCTGTCAGCTTCTGCTTGCCACACGGCAGTGAGTTCCCACCATGGACCTGGACCCCCACCCGCCTCGAGGAAGAGGCCTGCGTTCCCACTCCCCAAGGCCCTGCTTGTTTTCCCTCCGCCAGAACGGCTTTGACCTCCGTGTGTTTTCAGATCCTCTTTGCAGTAGTTTCTGGTTCTTCCTGCCCTCACTCCCCCACTCCAGCCCCTCCCCGAGCACAGCCGACACTCACTGTGGTGTGACCCCTCTCTCCCCCAGCATCTGCTGCTGGCCCCCTCAGATGTGGCCGGCTGGGGCACCTTCATCAAGGAGTCGGTGCAGAAGAACGAATTCATCTCCGAATACTGCGGTGAGGTGAGCCCCAGAAGCGTGGCTAGCGGGTTTCTGGGGAGACGCCACTGAGAAACCCCAATTTTCTGTGGGCCATAAGCCTGTGAGTTAATCTCTAAATAACTCAGCCGAGCTCTCATGTGGCCTCCTGGAGGATCCCACAGCCCGCTTTGTAATCCTGAAACAAACCGCTCTGCTGTTTCTTGGGCGACACAGGCCTCGCGGTGAAGGCAGGCGGGGGGGCTCCACCGGCGGCCACTCACCGTCCTCTTCCCCGGAGGACAGGACGGCTCCTCTGGGTGACGCTGCTCTCCCAGCCCGTGCAGGGTCACGGCCCTCTGCCCGAGTGGACAGCCTCACCCACCTCCTGGCTCCTCTCTCTCTCTCTCTCTCTCTCTCTCTCTGCAGCTTATCTCTCAGGATGAGGCTGACCGGCGGGGAAAGGTCTATGACAAATACATGTCCAGCTTTCTCTTCAACCTCAACAGCGGTGCGGAACCCCCTCTGGCGCCCTCTCCCTCTGCCCCCTCACCTCCCAAGGTGGTCTCAGGCAGGTTTTCCTTGTGTCAGCCCAGAATAGTTAGCAGCCTCGCAGAGCAGGGCGTTCCACAGAGCCACTGCAAGCCCGAGTTCACAGGCTTTGGGGAACCTCCGTTTCTGGGTTGTTTGCAGTAGAGAAACACCAAGTTCTTCAGAAATCACCTGTCCAGGGCCAGAGAGATAGTACAGTGGGGAGGGCACTTGCCTAGCATACAGCTGACCCGGGTTCAATCCCCAACATCACCTATGGTCTCCAGAACCCACCAGGAGTGACCCCTGAGCACAGGGCCAGGAGTAAAGCTTGAGCACCACTGGATGTGCCTGGGCAGGAGGCTCAGTCATCTGAACCGCAGTTTTTGTTCTGGTTCTGTTTTGGGCCACACCCAGCAGTGCTCAGGCCTTACTCCCAGCAGTGTGGGGGAACCTACGGGGTCCCAGAGATCCAGCCAGGGTCCACTGTGTGCCAGGCCTGTGCCCTGCTTGCTGCACTGTAGCTCTGGCCCCTGAATTGCTTTTCTGATGTTTCCCTTCCTTTCGGGGTTGCGTGTGGGATGACTGGAGGCCCCCACTCTCGGCCTTGTCCTCGCATACATGCTTCTACGGCTCTGGGGGCCTCACACGTTTAATTGTGGCACTTGCACACACTCGGTCTTGGCGCTCCAGAGCTCACACTGATGCGCCAGTGGGTCTCCAGGAGCAGCTGCTGGGCTGGTGCTCGGGCCGCACCCAATGAGGGGCACTGACTTCTCGGCTTCACCAGCTCCCTTTTTTGTTTTGTTTTGTTTTCTTGCTTTTTGGGTCACACCCGGCAATGCTCAGCGGTTACTCCTGGCCCCTCGCTCAGGAATTACTCCTGGCAGAGCTCGGGGGACCATATGGGATGCCGGGGATAGAACCGGGTCGGCCGCATGCAAGGCAAACGCCCTCCCCCGCTGTGCTGTCACTCTGGCCCTGCACCTTCTCCTTTATAAGACAAACTTTCACATCGGTGAGCTCATCCCGGGCCCCTTGTCTGAATTCTTCTGTTGTTGTTTGAGACACACCCAGCAGTGATCAGGGGTCACTCCTGGTGGTGCTCAGGGACCACATGGGATGCCAGGGACCAAGCCCTGGTTGGCTGCGTGCAAGGCAAACGCCCTTCCCACTGTCCCGCTCTGCTCTGCTTTGCTCTCTCCCCTCTCTCCTCTCTCGCCCCAAGCATACCTACATTCTTTTTTGTTCTGTCTTTGGGGCCACACCCAGCAGTGCTCTGGCTCTGCAAACTCCCTCCCTGCTTTATTCCAGCCCCGCATCTGAATCCCTGTGCGGCTTGTTTCTGGCCCCACCCTCATACCCGTTGGCAGGCTGGTATTTTAAATTCAGGGGCCAGAGCAGTGGTACAGTGAGTCAGGCATTTGCCTTGCTTGCAGCCAGCCCAGGTTCCATCCTCGACATCCCATATGATCCCTGAGTGCAGGGATCCCAGGTACAGAGTAACCCCTGAGCATAGCCGGGTTTGCCCCCCCAAAAAAAAATAAATATGTGTGTATGTGTAGAAATACATTATTCCTTTTTTAATTTAGTCCTCAGAAGCTGTGGTGTATTTATTCTTCTTTGCTTTTACATTCTACAGATTTTGTAGTGGGCGCTACCCAAAGGAAACAAAATTCGGTTTGCAAACCACTCGGTCAATCCCAACTGTTACGCCAAAGGTGGGTTCTCGGTGACCTGGAAGTGGAGGGCTGGCAGGGGGGGGTGTGCTGTGGCTGTTTCAGTTTTTCTTACTTCTAACCAGTATTTAGCATGTGTTGGAGATAGGTTGTTTCCGTCCCTAGATGAGCAGGAGTAACAGTAGCCGGTTTGGCTATACAGAAGCCAGAAAGTGCTTCTTTCCCTGTTGCGGTCTTGGTTCACGGGCTGCATAGTCAACAGTTTCCCACAGATGTGAATCTTCTGAATCCTGTGATTAGAATAACAGATCTGAAACCGAAGAGCCGCTACTCTCTGACGGCTTTCTGGGCCACACCTGGCAGGTGCTCAGGGCTGCTCCTAGCTCTGCACTCAGGGGTTATTCCTGGTGGGCTCAGGGATGCCGGGCATGGAACTTGGTGCAAGGCGGACACCTCCCGCTGTACCTTCTCCCTGACCTGACAACTCTCTAATTCCCTTCATTCATGTTTCACTGGAGCCCGAAGGCTGCCAGCCCACGGACGTTGGTGGTGACTGACGTGGGCTTGGCGGTGACCTCGCCTTGCCTCTTCCTCTTGGCAGTGGTCATGGTGAACGGGGATCATCGGATTGGGATCTTTGCCAAGCGGGCGATTCAGGCTGGGGAAGAGCTTTTCTTTGACTACAGGTGAGGCAGCGGCCACGGTTCTAGGGAGGCGGCGGCCTGCTCGGGTCTGGGGCTTGTGATGGGTGGTGTGGCCGCTCTGTGCTCTGGGGCCCCGGAGTGGGCACCACACCACTGTGGTTGGGGAGGGAAGGCAGGCCTGGGGCTTCCTCCCAGGGGCCTTTAATCTGACTGGCTCCCCACCACCCTCCCACAGGTACAGCCAGGCGGATGCCCTCAAGTACGTGGGGATCGAACGGGAGACTGATGTCCTTTAGCAACCCCTCGGTAACTTCGCCCGCCAGCACTATGTAGCGGCACTGTCTCTGCTTTCATGCTCCCCCACCGCTGCTGGACTTTCCTGCACTGTCCCCACTAAGTGACCACACCACCCCATCTGCCCTGAGAGCGGGCTATGAGGCAGCCAGGCCTGGGCTCCCTGCCCAGGGGACACAGGACCGCGGGCCCCTGAGCAAGAGGGCACGGGCCGATGCTGTTTCCTGGCTGCTGCCAGGGTGCGGCCTCAGCAGTAGACTTGCCCATGGAAGGGACGGTCAGCCTCAGCCTGTAGTTCCGGCTCTGCACGCCAGGGTCTGCAGCCGGGGATTCCTGCTCACCTCTGAGGCTGGTTCCAGGATGCCTGACCCCAGGGAACGGGTCATCGTAGTACCTCTGCCCTCTGAACAGGGGCTCAGCCGGAAAGAGAGGGCTCTGCATGGCTCCGAGCATGTGCTGAGCCGGCTTCTGAGCGCAGCCTGGAGGCCTGGGGAGGTCGCCCGGCCTCTGGCAGGAATGGCAGAGCCCCCAAGGCTCTGAGCCCCCTCCCAGGTGTCAGCACCCTCTCGGCACCCGAACTCTGGCCTTTACCCGCTCAGGCCTTGCTCTGGGGCCCAGCAGTCGTAGGAGAGGGGGTCAGGGGCTGAGGGATCCGTTTCCGTGGCCCATTCTCTGACTGCGTGTGGAGGCAGGCTGGGGCTCCCAGCAGCAGGCAGTGAATGGCATCGTGTGTCTACCGTGTTGAGGCGCAGCTGACCAGCCAGCTCCGCCAGGCCCGGTGCCCAGAAAAGCACTTTGTTTCTTTTTTAGAAGGTGGGGTTTGGGGCAAGGCTCTGGGGTCCCTGTGTGAGGGTGTGTGTCTCCTCCAACTCTGCCCCTTTCCCGAGAAGGCAGGAAGCTTTGAACCGGTGCAGCCCATGAGAGCCACCTGCGTGGCTGTGGCGGAGGCTGAGCTGGCAGCAAGGTGGCACGCTGCCAGGCCAGGGTGTGGGCAGGTGGCGACAGCGAGAGGCTGTACCGGGGCAGCTCTTCCTTCCCGCAGGCACAGGCTGGAGCCTCTTCACCGGCTCTGCTCTGCCTCCCTGTCCTTGCCCTCCAGGCTGGACTCAGGGTTTTTGTGGGGCGTGCACGTGCGCACACACACACACACACACTCTCACATATACACTCTATCACGTTCACTCACACTCACGTGCACACGCACCAACACCCACATGCTCAGACACATTCACACATACACACACGCACATTCACACATACACCTACTTCATCTCACATGCACACACACTCACATTCACACAGACACGCACATACACTTACACTCCTCTCCTGACCGCGCTGGTGGGCACTGGACACTAGCTCCTGGCTGACCCTCTCCCTGCCCGGAGCGGGCCCCTGGGGGTCTGAAATCTGTATCCGCTGTGGCTTGTATCACTGCGAGTAGTGGGACAGTCTGGAGTGGGCTGTGGGCTCCCGGTTGCTCATAAGTCACTCGGGAAGCCCGAGGTGGACAGGGAGGAGCAGTGAAGTCCAGGTAACGCAGGACAGGTGACCCAGGGCCTCGGCGAGCTGGCCCGACCCTCACTCCCTCCCTCACTCACACCTCTCCCCTGCGGCCTGCTGCTTCAGTGTTGATGATGATGGTGGCAGGGCGCCCCTCCCGTAGCGAGGCTGGGGCCCGCGGCTGTACTGCAGCAACGCACTTTAAAGCCGATGGCTTGTAACCTCTTCTCTGAATAAAGTGGTAGAATCCAGCCCAGCGTTATTTACTGCGTGCTTTGGGAATGGAGCCCCAGGATGGAGGTGCAGGGGCAGCTGGGGAAAAGGTCCCCATCCCTATTTCCTTACTGGGAGGCGGGTTCAGGAGGTGACAGGCTCGGCAAGAGCCAATCAGGCACTCGGTCAGTGAGGTAGATTCTGAGGGTCCCCGCGGGATCCCGCGTCCTCTGTCGTGTTCTTCAGGTCCCCCCACTTCTCCGCTACCCACGGCGCCAGCTACCACACACAGACCCGGGCTCTGCCTCTGGGCTTTATTGGAACAGCTCCGAGTCCGAGCACAGCCGCGGAACAGGCTGGGCCAGGCGGGCGAGCTCCTGCGACCCCGGAGAGGCAGACTGACAGTGGGCACAGCACAGCACAATCATGGATTTTTCTCTTTTATGTATAAACCGATATTAAAAAATTAGTTAATATAGAGTGTTTCTCTAGAGAGGGGCTTTGCAACGACAGAGACTGTGACGAGCAGGGCAAAGCGCAGCGGCATCTGAGCAGGGGGCTCGGCATGCAGGGGGCCGCGCCTGCGGACAGGCACTCGGGCGATTGCATATCTCGGAAGGGAGGCGAGCAGAGGGCGAGCGGGCAGGGTCTGCGGCTTCTCTCTACATTGCGGGTCTTTATGGCTTTGGCTAAAGCGTGTGAAGCAGCGGAGGTACTAAAGTGCTAAACTGAGGCCTCTTGGTCTCTGTAAAAAAAGGAAAAGGGGGCAGGGGGAAGAGCAGAGAAGCCCCCAACGTCCAGCTGAGCAGCAGCAGATGGAGGACATTGTGCGGGGCAGGGGGAGGCTGGGAGATGTGCTGGAGCAGCCTCCTCCCCCCCACGCCCTGCGCACCACACCCCTGCTCACATCTGCTCCTGGGACACCGAATGTTTGCAGGAGGCAGTTCACGCCCCTGCTGGCAGCCTGGCCGCAGCAAGGACGCGGCGGCAGGAAGGGCCTTCTCCGGTCCTCGAGACAGGCAGACCACCAGGGGCGGGGACGGGGACAGGCAGGACATTGGCTTAGGCAGTGAGGCTCAGCCACTCCCTTTGGTCCCATCTGTAGCTCTACACATCAGACCTGGCAGGCGGGGCGCCTCTGGATGCGCAGAGCCAGCTTCGAGGAGCCCAATGTCTCTGCTGGGGTGGGAGAGGGGCGGGGCCGAGGGGGTCGGGGGAGATGACTAGTTCCCTGAGTCCTTACCCGCTTCATTCAGACCTGGACTCCTCCAGGATCTGCGGAAGGTTTTGTTCCCGAGGGGCGGGGCTGGGGCCGGGGCTGGGGTCGGGGCCGGGGCCGGGGCTGGAACTTGAGTGGGAGCTGGTGTAGGAGCGGGGGCCTGGGCAGGCCCTGGAGTGGAGGGGGGAGGTTTGCTGCCGGGCTGGTAGTCGTGGGTGGCCTTGGGCTCGTTGGTGTGGTAGGAGCCCTTGTAGCGATGGTGTTGCAGGTAGAAGAGCACCAGCAGTCCCACCAGCCCCAGCAGCAAGAAGGCCACCAAAACTGAGAGGGAAGGAAGGAACGGGAGTTCAGTCGGGTTGGGGGATGGGGCCCGTGGCGGGATGGGGGCTCAGGGCGGAATTGGAGACGGGATCCTTGTATACCTGAAAACCCCTCATAAGCAACTACATAAATCATAAATTAAAATGAATAAGCAGTTAAGGTGCCAGAGAGATAGTACAGTGGGTAAGGCACTTGCTTTACATGAAGCCGACCAGGGTTCAATCCCAGGCACCCCAGGAGGGTCCCCGAAAACAACCTGGAGTGCAGAGCCAGGAGGAGCCCTTGAGCATCACTGGGCTGTGCCCCTAACTACAAATGAATAATAGTTCGGGATGGGCGTCTATGCGCGAGCCACGTGGCCTTTTGGTGGCAGGAACACACGTGACAGCAGCTCACGGCCACGTCAAGCTCTTCCTGTGTCTAGTAGGTCTGGAGTTTGCTTATCCTGTCACCCTGGTTTTCAGGGAGGCTCCCCAGCAGGACTAGCCCCGAGAGGCACCCAGCCGGGCCTGCCGTTTCCCTTCTCAGCCCGTGAGGTGCCAGGGATGGCGCCCGAGCTGCGTGCACGCAGTGCCCCGCACAGTCCAGCCCTAGGGCTGCGTCCCAGGCCAGGGGGAGCCAGGGGGTATACCTACAAGTACTCAGGGATCACTCCTGGCTCTGTGCTCGATTATTCCTGACTGTGATCAGGGATCACTCCTGGCTCTGTGCTCGATTATTCCTGGCTGCGATCAGGGATCACTCCTGGCTCTGTGTTCGATTATTCCTGGCTGCGATCAGGGATCACTCCTGGCTCTGTGCTCGATTATTCCTGACTGATCAGGGATCACTCCTGGCTCTGTGCTCGATTATTCCTGGCTGCGATCAGGGATCACTCCTGGCTCTGTGCTCGATTATTCCTGACTGATCAGGGATCACTCCTGGCTCTGTGCTCGATTACTCCTGGCTGTGATCAGGGATCACTCCTGGCTCTGTGCTCGGATTATTCCTGACTGCGATCAGGGATCACTCCTGGCTCTGTGCTCGGATTATTCCTGACTGCGATCAGGGATCACTCCTGGCTCTGTGCTCGATTATTCCTGGCTGTGATCAGGGATCACTCCTGGCTCTGTGCTCGATTATTCCTGGCTGCGATCAGGGATCACTCCTGGCTCTGTGCTCGATTATTCCTGACTGCGATCAGGGATCACTCCTGGCTCTGTGCTCGATTATTCCTGGCTGCGATCAGGGATCACTCCTGGCTCTGTGCTCGATTATTCCTGGCTGCGATCAGGAATCACTCCTGGCTCTGTGCTCGATTATTCCTGACTGCGATCAGGAATCACTCCTGGCTCTGTGCTCGATTATTCCTGACTGCGATCAGGGATCACTCCTGGCTCTGTGCTCGATTATTCCTGACTGATCAGGGATCACTCCTGGCTCTGTGCTCGATTATTCCTGGCTGTGATCAGGGATCACTCCTGGCTCTGTGCTCGATTATTCCTGACTGCGATCAGGGATCACTCCTGGCTCTGTGCTCGATTATTCCTGGCTGTGATCAGGGATCACTCCTGGCTCTGTGCTCGATTATTCCTGACTGTGATCAGGGACCACTCCTGGCAGATCAGAGTGATCAGGAGACCATACATGGTGTCAGGGATCACACCCAGTTGGCCATGAACAAGCCGAGTACTTACCTGCTGTACTCACTCCTGCTCATCAACCTGGTTTTTCTCTTTCTTTGGGTCACACCAGCCATGCTCAGGGCTTACTCGGCACTACACTCAGGAATTACTCCTGGTGGTGCTTAGGGAACCACATGGGAAGCCCGAGATAGAACCCAGGCTGGCCGCATGCAAGGCAAACGCCCCCCCACTCTACTATCCGCACTCCCAACCTGTTTCTGACACTGTTTCGCGCCCAGGGGACCAGCCATGTCCTCATCCCTCACCTCTGGCCCAATCTGACTCTTCAACTAAAAGGCTCTACTGCAGCCTCATTTTTGGGGGTCACACCTGGCAATGCTCAGGAATTACTCCTGGCAGTGCTCGGGGGACCATATGGGGATGCCGGAGCTCGAACCCAGGTCGGCTGTGTGCAAGGCAAGCGCCTTCCCGCTATACTATCACTCCGGCCCGTGCATCCTCATTTTTCACTCCAGTCCAACTCCCCAGCACAGCCAGCTCCGGGTCAGAGGCAGCAGGGAATCTGACAGGTCTGGCTGGGGCCGGCAGGACAGGTAATGCCCAGAGCTACTCACAGCCTAGAAGTATGGCCACCCATCCGTCATCGTGGTAGTACAGGAAGTCTGAGGGTACGAGGCAGCACTCGTTAGGAGAAGCGCCCTTGCCAGCCATGCCCGTCCCTGGCACCCTCTGTGTCCCGGGCACAGACCTGGGGGCAGATACCAGGGGTCCAGCTCGGGCGGCACCTCTGAGACCAGCCGTGGCATGGCACCACAGTTAGATTCCGACAGCTCTCCCTGCACTCGGAGGGCCTCGGCCAGCTCGGCGGTCATGGGGCGCGGGCGGAGGTGGGTCTTGAGTGGAGCCACGTTGTTGAAGCGCACACGGAAGGCATCCCGAGAAGCCTGGTGTGTTGTAGTGCTGGATGTCTGGGTCAATGGCTCCAGTCTCTGAGGACCAGGGAGAGGGGCGTGGCTCACCCTGGCCCTGCCCCCAGGCAGCCCGGGTTTTCCCAGGCCTCACTCCAAGGGCTCCCCCACTGCTCCCTGCCCGTGAGGAGGCCCACGGCTTACCCATCACACGCCCGAGATACAAAGCCTTGGGTGAATCCAGCTGGCTGTCCACCAACAAGGAGAACTTCTGCTCAGTCAGCGGGAAGTAGTCCACCTAGGAGGAGCGGAAGAAAGGACCAGAGGTAGCTAGAGCCAAGACCACGCCGGGACTCTCAGCGTATTCCAAGTGGCATTAAACGAAACTAAAACAATGAAAGTTGGGCGGAGAGACCATATGAGGTTAAGCCATGTGCTATGCAGCCAGTTCGTTTTGTTGTGTTTTTTGTTTGTTTTTGGGGGGGCTTTTTTTGGGTCATACCCGGCAATGCTCAGGGTTTACTCCTGGCTTTTCACTCAGGAATTAACTCCTGGCTGTGCTCAGGGAACCATATGGGATGCCGGGGATTGAACCCAGGTTGGCCGCATGCTAGGCAAATGCCCTCCCCGCTGTGCTATGGCTCCGGCCCGTATGCAGCAGTTTGATCCTTGGCATTCCCTGAGGCACAGAGCCAGGAGTAAGCCCTGAGCACCATCACACGTGGCTCCAATACCTCAGATGGGGCGGAGTGAAAGTACAGCGGGGAGGGCTTTTGCCTGCACTCAGCCAACCTGGGCTCAGTCGCTGCTACCCTACATGGTTCCCCAGCACCGCCAGGAGTAACCGCTGAGCATCGCCAGGTGTGTCCCTAGAAGAAAGCGAGACCAAAGCAGTGATACTGCGATGAATCACACTCGGTTCCGGGGGGACCAGCCCGAGCTCAGATCTAACACTCGACAGCTCGGAACTTGGTACTGAGGGATGTGGGCAAAGACACACATTTTCAAAGGGCGGAAGCACACGTTTTGCTTGTGGGAGGCCCAAATTCTGTCCCTGGCACCACATGGACCAAGTACCAAGAAGTGACCCCACGCACAGAGCCAGGAGGAGGCCTTGGGGTCTGCTGGGATTAGCCCCCAAACAACTGTTTTTTTCTTTTGGCTTTTGGGTCACACCCAGGAGTGCTCAGGGGTCATTCCTGGTGGTGCTCAGGAAACTAAATGGGACGCTGGGGATCTAACCTGGATTGGAACCGTGCAAGGCCAACACCCTACCCACTGTATTATCTATCCAGTTCCAACAACAAATTTTTTTTTTGGGTGGTCACACCAGGCGATGCTCAGGGGTTACTCCTGGCTCTGCACTCAGGAATTACTCCTGGCGGTGCTCGGGGACCATATGGGACGCCGGGGATCAAACCCGGGCGGCACAGGCCGGCCGCGTGCAAGGCAAACGCCCTACCCGCTGGGCCATCGCTCCGGCCCCAACCAACAACAAAATTTTATTGACTGTGGTTTCATTTTGTTTTTTTTTGTTTGGGGGCCACACTCAGTGGTGCTCAGGACTTACTCCTGGCTCAAAGCTCAGGGATCAATTCTGGTGGTGCTCAGAGACCATATGGGATGCCAGGGACAGAGCCGGGTCAACTGTGTGCAAGGCAAGTGCCCTCTCCGCTGTGTATCTCTCCAGCCCCCATTCTGCCTTTGTCGATGCTCAAGGGTTCCTCCTGGATCTGCATGCAGGAATCACTCCTGGTGGGCTTGGGGGCTATAGGGAGTGCTGGGGGATGGAACCCGGGTCAACGCCCGACCCACTGTACTATCTCTCCAGCCCTAAAACTGTTTTCTGAGCTATGCCTTGCGGCTTACTGCCGGTTTGGGGAAGCCACTTTATACCGCTTGTTTCCTGTGCTGCCGAGTGAGCCGGGAGACCCTCTGTCCAGCCGAGCCACCCCCAGAGCGCTGCAGGACACGGAAGGCAGCACCCAGCTGTAAGCGGGGAGGTGCTTCTCCACCTGCCTGACTGTGGCCACGCCTGGAGCCACAGCTCGCTCGGGAGCATCTAAGACGTGAACCACCTGCCTCCCTCTGCACACACCTGGATGAAGAGCTGGCGGTAGACGCGAGTGATGTTGACACTGTGGGGCTGACCGTCGGTCACCGGCCGCGTGGTGAGCTGGTACACGTAGGGGCTGGTGCCCAGCTGGTAGCGCAGCTGTAGGGTCCCTGCAGCGGGAGAAAAGGGGGGGCTCCTCAGCTGCCGCTGCCCCCTGGGGCGAGAGTGACGGGGCAGCTGGGGAGGGTGCCCACCGTCCTCCTTGATGAGCACGGCCATGTAGTCACGCACGAAGGAGCTGACGTGAGAGCAAGACGGCCGGGGCCGAGCTGGTGCTGAAGCTGAAGGACACCTCTTCTCCCCGTCACGTTGTAGACCGGGCCCGCGGTACCCGGCACCGCCGGCCGGGGCCGTGGGTAGTCAGGCAGGCGGTACCTGGGGCCGTGGTAGCCGGGCACGTAGCCGGGGGAGTGTCGTAGCCTGGGATGTAGCCCGGCTCATAGCCGGGCACTGGGCGGCTGAGCATGTGGGGAGAACTTCGCGGGCGGCGAGCGCAGGGCAGACTGCAGGTTGTAGCGCATCCAGGTGCCCTGCTCGAAGAACCCGCCGATGTCTGCGGGCAGAGGGAAGGAGAGATCAGGGCCCAGCTCCTGAGCCGGGCGCGGGGCCTCAGAGCCTGCCCTTGGCTTCTGCAAACACCCCCAACCACACACTGCCACTTGCTTCTCTTGTGGGGAGGGAACCTGAAGCCAGGAAATCGCTCCTAATTCAAGCCTGCCTCGTAGCGATGGGGGAAACAGGCTCGGGGAGGCGTGCCACTGGCCTGAGCCCGCACTGTGAGCTCCGGTGGCTTGATCTGAGACCAGGGCCCCACTGAGCACACGAGCCTCTGCTCACACCTCCAAAGTGAGAACACAGGTGGCTGCCTAAAGGCCTGCTGTTCCCAGCCTCACCAGAGTGCCCCGTCCCCCATAACCTACCTGCTTGCACCCTCCCAGGCCAGCCTTGGATGTGGGTGGGGGGACAAGTTTGGAGGATGTGTGCACAGAATCTCACGATGGTGAAGGTCAGAGCTTGCCTTAACCAAGACCAGGTGATAGACATATGGGGGTGGGGAGATTTAAGAGATTGTCAGGCGGGAAATGCTGGGGAGGGTGTTGTGCACCCTGGGGGTGGTGCTAGCACAGGGGAGACATCTGCTCATCGCTTTCATTTGTAGTTATATTTTGCTTTTGGGGCCACATCAGGCAATGCTCAGAGGTTACTCTTGCTCTGTGCTCAGGAATTGCTCCTGGCAAGCTTGAGGGACCTTATGGGATGCCGGGATCGAACCTGGGTTGGCCGCACTCAAGGCAAGCGCCCGACCTGCTGCAGTACGATGGCTCCAGCCTCAGCTGCTGTCTTACCTGCTAGCGCTCCCACCCTTTCCTTGCCTCTTTGCCTCTGGATTCACCATAACCTCTTTTTTTATTTTTGCTTTTTTGGGTCACACCCGCGATGCTCAGGGGTTTCTCCTGTCTCTGCACTCAGGAATTACTCCTGGCGGTGCTCGGGGGACCATATGGGATGCCGGGGATCAAACCCGGGCCGGCATGGGCCGGCGCGCAAAGGCAAACGCCCTACCCGCTGGGCTATCGCCCCGGCCCCACCTCTTCTGCTGCCTAAGTGCTCACCCCCAAGCAGAAACCCAGGGACCAAAAGAAAAAGAGAAACCCAGGACGATGTCAGTCCCCGCGTGCCCTCCTTCCTGTCCTCCCGCCCTCCGTCCCGTGATTCCCTGCAGCCCCTGGCAGCAGCCCCGACCGTGGTTGCAGTACGGCCCGTCAAACGCCGTGAGGTCACAGTCGCACGTGTAGTAGCTGTAGCGCCCCACGCAGCGGCCTCCATGGGAACAGGGGAAGCGGGGGTGGGCGCAGTGGCCTGTGCAGTTGGGGAGGTGCCCTCCGAGGCATTGGCACGACCCTCCAGGTTCAGCGTCACCCCGTTCAGGCGCATGGCTCTCAAGCAGCCCACGAAGGGGCGTCTCTTAAGCTCTGCAGATCCTGGCAAGGGTGGGCGAGAAAGGGGGATGACGTCAGAGAGCAGGTCGGGCAGGGAGGCCCAGCAGGGGAGAAGGTTCCAGATCCAGGGGGAACTGGGCCCCCGGCTCATTGCAAAGCCAAGAGGATGAAGACGAGGCGTCCCGGAAACCAGGCGAGCAGCGGGGCCGGCCTCTGCTCACCGACGTAGAGGGCTGGTCGTACTCCAGCCAGATGTAGGTCTGCAGGGGGCATCGGGCCGCAGCACCCAGGGCCGGTGGTCCACGCGCAGCCGGGCCTGCTTCACGTTGATCTCCGCCCGCACCAGGTGCCACTCATCGTCGTTGAACTCAAAGTCATCCGAGTGCACAGTCAGGTTCTCGTCTCCGTTGCCAATGTCGAAGGCGAAGACCACATCCCGGGAGGCTGGGGGAGGAGACGGGAGAACTCGGTGCCAAGGCCAGGGCTCCTTCACCCACTCCCCGCATCATGCCAGCGAGTCTGTTTCTGGAGACAAAACCAGTCAGCTGTGGAAATCCTTGGACCCTGATTTCCCAAGTCAGCGGGAGCCGAGCCAGCGCCCCAACCCTGGCAGGTGGGCGCCGAGCAGGCGGCAGGCGCTGTGTGGCTTCCTTGTCCAGAAGCAGGAGGCCACAGGCCGAGCAGACGGCCTGAAGCTACCCACAATACCCAGCCTGCAGACAGGGCCAGGCCGGCCCCCAGGTCTCTGAGGTCGGTGTCCTGCTCCTCTTACGAGCGTCTCTATGGGCCGCAGCAATAGCACAGCGGGAGGGCATCTGCCTTGCACACAGTCAACCTGGGTTCAATCCCCGGCATCCCATATGGTCCCCCGAGCACCACCAGGAGTAATTTCTGAGCAAGGAGCCAGGAGTAGCCCCTGAGCATCGCCAGGTGTGACCCAAAAACCAAACAAACAAAACAAAGGAACCTGTGTCCCTCACCCCAGCCTGCCCCTGATCTTCCCAGATGCCATGGAAGGCTCTTCCCACGCCCTCCCCAGGTCTGCCGCCACTGTTGAGTTCCACCCTCAAGTACGGCCGCGAAACTGGCAGAAACGGCCCCCCCATGTTCTCCAGGAAGACGCCGGAGGGAGCCGAGGTCCTGAAGTAGAAGGAGACGTCGAGGCTGTGGTTGGCCCGGATCGGGGGAAGCGAAGCGCCGGTCCCGTGTGGAAGGAGATGGTGTTCCAGGAATTGCCTGCGAAACCCAAGGGCAGAAGGCGTGTTGGGGAGGCCAGAGCCAGCGAGAAGGGGAGCCGGGGCATGCGGGAGGAAGGACAAAGAACGGGGGACAGCCAGGGGCAGCCCAAGGATACGAAGGAGAGTCTTGAAAGAGAAGAAGGCGGGGCTGGAGAGGCAGTGAAGCAGGAAGGTGCCTGCCTTGCACGCGGCCCACCTGGTTCCATCCCCCGTGCCCCATGCAGTCCCCTGAGCACGCCATGGTAACCCTGAGCATCGCTGGGTGTGGCCCCAAAGCAAAAACAGTGATAATAATAATAAAGAAGGGCCGGAGCGATAGCCCAGCGGGTAGGGCGTTTGCCTTGCACGCGGCCGGCTCATGCCAGCCCGGGTTCGATCCCCGCATCCCATATGGTCCCCCGAGCACTGCCAGGAGTAATTCCTGAGTGCAGAGCCAGGAGTAACCCCTGAGCGTCGCCAGGTGTGACCCAAAAAAGCAAAAATAATAATAATAATAATAATAATAATAATAATAATAATAATAATAATAAAGAAAATGCACAAGGGGCCGGAGCGATAGCCCAGCAGGTAGGGCGTTTGCCTTGCACGCTTGGCCGGCCCATGCCGGCCTGGGTTCGATCCCGGCACCCCATGTGGTCCCCCCGAGCACTGCCAGGAGTAATTCCTGAGTGCAGAGCCAGGAGTAACCCCTGAGCGCCGCCGGGTGTGGCCCCAAAACAAATATAATGATAATAATAAAGAAAATGCACAGGATCGGCAGGGATTGAGGCACGGGAGGGGACACCCCCACCCGCCACCGCCAGGTCAGGGCCCTCCTGGGTCTGGCGAGGAGGAAGCCGGGACTGGCACACGCCGAGGGTTCGGCCACTCACGGTCACCGTAGCAACGCAGAGGCCTCAGGAAGAACTGGGCCTCGGAGCTGGAGCGGTTCGTGTCCCCCACCACCACCTGGGTGACAGGCAAATGGTCCACAAAGGTCAGCAGGCCCTTGTCCGTTCTCCTGGGGGGACAGACATGGCGGCTCAGCCCTGGCCAGTCAGCTGCCCCCTGCCCCCGCCAGCCCCCTCTCTCTGCGCCCTCACCACTGTGGCTGGTCAGCGTCGCAGTTACAGTGCAGGGCGGGGTCCACGCAGCTCGGTCCAGCCCACAGGCGCAGCGATGGACGCCAGGCTGCGAGCCGCCCCAGTAGAAATGCTGCTCCTCATTCCGGCCCATCCAGAAGCTATAGGGGTAGCCGCCTGGGGGAGAGGCAGTGTCCGGGCCGGCCCTCCCCCAGGCTCTCTCTGAGAGCTCTGCCGCCCCCAGCCCCCTCCCGCTCTGAGCTGGTTGGTCTCTTCTCCAGAGCCCTGCCTGGCCCCCGCTTCCCGCCTCACCTGCAGTGTTGAGCAGCCGGGAGTTGTAGCAAGAGAATTCAATCCACTGCTCGCAGTGCTGGGAGGCGTTGGCCAGAGCACCCACTTCCTCCCAGGATGCGTTCCAGTACTGGACAGCGCCCAGGAAGGGCCGCTCCATGCTAGAGCCTGTCACGCGTGTGGTCCACAGCCGGTCGTGCCGCACCACCGTCCATGCCCGGTTCTCTGGGAAAGGCCAAGGGGTAAAGCTTTGGCTGCAGATGACCTTTCTTGACCCCTCACTCCACCCACTGCCACCACAAGGCTACATGCCCGAGGCAGGAAATGGGGGCACAGTTACGGCTACGCTCCAGCCCTGCACCAGGCCCCCGTGCCCACATGCTCTGCAAACACACCAATTCCAGAGTTCTCTTCCGTCTGCCCCCAGACGCCTGCTTTCCTATCACCACTCCAGTGAGCCACTTACCTCGAATATCGCAGTAGACCATGAACGGCTTCAGGGGACCGCTGCCATCGGGATCAATGGTGAAGTTTCCAGACAATTTCCCACTGAGCCGATACGCTTCACAGGATTCCTTATACAGAGCTAGTGGGTGTGTGGGCAGAGGTGAAATTCCCCCATGGTCAGAGAGCCAGGAGGGCCGGTCCTGCCCCCTTCCTTCAGACCCCCAGGTCCCAGCTGGCTTACGCTCGTGGCAGGTGACTCCTTGTAGCCTGTGAGCTCACAGTAGCAGATAAAATCATCCCAGGACTGGTAGCAGCGGCCATCATGCTCGCACATGTTGGGGGTTGCACCTGGGAGGGGCCCCAAGGGAAGAGCAGCCTCGCTGGGGACTGGAGGGTGAGCCCTTGCCTACAGCCTGCCCACACTCCCCGCCGCTGAGAGCGCCAGGCCTGGTCCCAGGCACCCTGACCCCCCACTGCACTAGTCATCAGGGAAGGCGGGGGCTGGGAGGGCTCCAGGGAAGCAGCGAGTACTGTGTCTCTTCCCTTCTTTCCCTTCTCCAGGGCTGCTGCGTGCCCTCGCTCCTGCCCCCAAAGAAAACCTTCTGGCCACAAACAGAAGCTTCATTTCCTCTGCCGTGCCCAGAGGGAGTCTGAGGAGGGAGGGGACTGAGAAAGGCCGTTCCCAGTGGGAACCGTGGAGGAGGGCTTTGGAGGGGGTCACCTTTAACAGGGAGAGGGATTCTGGGTACCTGTCCGTGATGCCACAGGTGTCAAAGAGGATCTCGGCAAAGAACCCGAGCCGCCGAAACTCCACCAGCGTCAGGTTGACCAGTTGACCGTCCACCTTGAACAGCTCCATGCAGCCGTGGAATGCTGTCTGGTTGGAGTGGCAGCTCCAGCGACTGGCTGGTTTGGGACAACCTGGAGCAACCATCCCTGTGAGGCCCTGCCCAGGGAGACTCCAGAGACACCCAGGGAGACGCCCAGGGTGAGGGAGGGAGGGAGGGAGGGAGGGAGGAGGGAGGAAGGAAGGAAGGAAGGAAGGAAGGAAGGAAGGAAGGAAGGAAGGAAGGAAGGAAGGAAGGAAGGAAGGAAGGAAGGAAGGGAGGGAGGAGGGGGAGGAAGGAAGGAAGGAAGGAAGGAAAGAAGGAAGGAAGGAAGGAAAGGAAAGGAAGGAAGGAAGGAAGGAAGGAAGGAAGGAAGGAAGGGAGGGAGGGAGGGAGGGAGGGAGGGAGGGAGGGAGGGAGGAAGGAAGGAAGGAAAGAAGGAAGGAAGGAAGGAAGGAAAGGAAAGGAAGGAAGGAAGGAAGGAAGGAAGGAAACGGAGGAAGGGAAGGAAGGGAGGAAGGGAAGGAAGGAAGGAAGGAAGGAAGGAAGGAAGGAAGGAAGGAAGGAAGGAAGGAAGGAAGGAAGGAAGGAAGGAAGGAAGGAAGGAAGGAAGGAAGGAAGGAAGGAAGGAAGGAAGGAAGGAAGGAAGGAAGGAAGGAAGGAAGGAAGGAAGATACGGAGACACACGGACGACAGCAGTGACTTTCTGGTTCTACAGCTTCAGAAGACTCAGGGACTCAAACCTCTGAAACCCTCCAAGTAACCCAGTCTGGGCAGACTCGGGAGGGACCTTCCCTCCCAGGCCAGGTGGCCCTCCCTTACCCCCAAAGAAGTATGAGGTCCCCGTTCGGATCAGCAGTGGGTATGAGACCCTGACCTCTGCCCCCTCCACGTCATCGATGCTGATGACCGCGTGGTTCTCCCTGGGCAGCGAAGTTCACCTCATGCCAGAAGCCGTCGTTGAGCCGGAACCCTGCGCAGGGAGGAGGCGCCGAGGGGTGGGAGGAGGAGCAGGCCCTGCCCGGGACCCAGCTGCAGCCCTGGGCCTCTGCTATGTCACTTGATGCCCTGAGCGGGACACGCGCGGGCCCTCCATCACCCAGAGTGTGTGCAACGCCATCAGCTACCGAACCCGCCTGCGAGGCCCTGGGCTTGGAGGCCACCAGGCCTCTGTCCCCAGCACCGCGGTCCCAGAGCTGACTCCACCATGCCCCTCACCCCCAGCACAGGGCTTGCCCCCACCCTCCGCTCGGTCCACAGAGGCCTCCCCTGAGCGCTCACCAGCAGCGAACTGCAGCTTCTTGCGCGCCGGCCTGGGCGATGGACACGTTGACCTGGCCCTCGCTGAGCATCAGCTCCACGTGGCCCAGCCCGTCGCCCAGGCTGGAGAAGAGGAGCAGCCCCGTGAGGTCCCAGGTGCGGAAGCGGAAGGACACAGCCAGGCGGGCGCGCGCTGGGAAGCCGGGCACCATCAGGAAGTTGTGGGGCCCTCCCGAACTGGACGGGGTGAGGGATGGGGTCCAGGCAGCGGAACGCCACCTTACCCTGGGGGTGGAAGTGCAGGCCCTCAGCGCCCCTCGGGGTCTGCCTGGCGCCTGTCCACTATCTCTGAGCCGGACACCGCGCAGGGCCTGGCGCAGGGATACAAGCGCCCCACCGGCTGGGGGTCGGTGCGCCGGGGCCCAGGGTTCAATCCCGCCAGGGCCCCTAGACTTTCTTTGCGTCTCACCCTCCTTGTGGAAATCAGACTCGACTTCCTAAATTGGGGGTGGGGGGGGTTTGAACCTTCTGTGAGCCTGCGACCCATCCCCACGCCCCTGAGCTTCTGACCCAGGAGGGAGGGGTCCCAGCTTGGAAGTGAGTCATCAGATCGCTACCTGGGCCACCTCTTTGCTTCCTCAGCCTCCTGGGTGCCCCATGCCCACACCCTCCCAGACGTCCATCCTCTCTGGCCCCTGTCCTCCCAGGGGCCCCAGCCTCCCCGCCTCGCCCACCCAGAACCCATGTCCACTGGCCTCGAAGGCAATCCGCAAAGTGGCGCCGCACGGCCAGGTCGGCGATGTTGACCCTGTTGAAGATGACGTTCTCTATGCAGCCCCGGAAGTTGTGCCGGTAGGCCAGGTCCTTCCGGGCGGCGCCCCACCAGGCCCCCCGATGAACATCTGCAGGTGGGCAGGCAGGTTCGCCGCAGGGCCGGGCTGCGGCCTCCTGCCCACCCCATCCCCTTTGCCCTACACTCTCCCCAAGCTCCAGGCTCAGCCTTAGGAAAGACAGAGACATTCCCCAGTGCGGACTCTAAAACCGGGTCCTGGGGCCGGAGCGATAGCCCAGCAGGTAGGGTGTTTGCCTTGCACGCAGCCGGCCTATGCCGGCCAGGGTTCGATCCCAGGCATCCCATATGGTCCCCCGAGCACCGCCAGGAGTAATTCCTGAGTGCAGAGCCAGGAGTAACCCCTGAGCATCGCCGGGTGTGACCCAAAAAGCAAAAAAAAATAATAATAATAAAATAAAATAAAACCGGTCCTCTGGGGGCCCCGAGGCATCACAAACAAGCCATCCCTGGCTACGTCTTGTGGCCACACCCAGGAGTGCTCAGGGCTTACTCCTGGCCGGGCATTCAGCTCTGAGATCACTCCTGGTGGAACTCTGGGATCATAGGGGGTCCCAGGGTTGAACACCCCATCCCTGGCCCTCCAGCAGCCTGAAAGGCAAACGCCCTACCCTCTGTGCTCTCTCTCCAGCCCCTTAGTCTGGAGATTCTTTTTTTTTTTTTTTGCTTTTTAGGTCACATCCGGCAATGCTCAGGGTTTTCCTGGCTCTGCACTCAGGAATTACTCCTGGCGGTGCTCGGGGACCATATGGGATGCCGGGATCGAACCCAGGCCGGCATGGGCCGCCGCGGTGCAAGGCAAACGCCCTACCCGCTGGGCTATCGCCCCCGGCCCCATCTAGTCTGAGATTCTTGATCTGTGGAGCGACATCAGTCTTGCCAACTCCAGAGCAGGAGCAACCCTAAGGAGCAGTTGTTTCATTTGTCTGATTTCCAGAGTCAGGCCAATGGTAGGGTGGCATGTCAGGGAGTCTGAAAGCAGCAGGGACATAAGCTCGGCAAACCAGGGAGTTGGCGCAAAGGCCTGGAGCACCTGGGGAAGCCCCAGGTCTGAGTTAACCTATCCACAGGAAGTGACCCCCACCCCCTACCAGCACCAACTGAAGGACGCTCCTGACCACTAGGGGGTGTGGTAGAGCAGCGAGGACATTCAGGATTAGCAAACTGACGAACTTTCCCCTCCCACCCCACCCAGACGGCCCCTCTAGCCTCCCCCCCCACTCACCTCGTTGTCCAGGTTCAGCCTCTCAAAGTCACCGTTGAGTATGAAGCGCTGCACGTAGCCGTCCAGGGTGAAGTTCACGTCCTGGCCAAATCGGTCCACCCGGACGTAGTGCCAGTGCAGGTCATTGAGGACGCCCCCTGCGCTCACCGTGGTGTGGCCGGGCCTGGGCTGGATGGGGCTGCTGCCTGCGGGGAGTGCGGGGCGCGATCAAGTCAGACCTCACACTTGGAGCACTGTAGGGGCACCAGCTCCCAGCTGACAGCGGCTGCCAAGCCCCCGGGCGCTGCTAGGGAAAGTGGGAATGTGCAACCCGCCCGGACCACGGACCACAGCTGGGGGTGAGTTCTGTGGCTTAGGGCACACCCTTAGGTCTCGAGTCTCTTTTTCTCTCGTCAGAACTTGGGGCAAGAGAGTTGCCTCTATCTTACACCGGAGGAGTTATGAAAGGCGAGTGAGCTATACTGTTATGAGTTTATATGGCGAGAGTGAGCACTGCCTAGACAGCGTGAGTCAAATCCCCCGTGTCCTAGGTGGGCTCAGGACAGCACTCGGCAGCTCTGCTGTGGGAGCCCGGCACCACTCCAGCCAGGAGAGCGGAGCACCACAGAAAGGGAAGTACGTCCTCCCCCAAAAGAGAGCAAGGGGCTGGAGCGACAGTCCAGCAGGGAGGGCATCTGCCTTGCTTGGACCCACCCGGTTCGACCCCGGCATCCCATAGGGTCCCTCACGCGAGTGCCAGGAGTAATTCCTGAGTGCAGAGCCAGGAGTAACCCCTGAGCATCGCTGGGTGTGACCCAAAAAGCAAAACAAAAGAAAGCAAGATGGGTGTATGCATGAGAAACAATCACTAATAATACTGTAAATCACAGAATCGCAATTAAAAAATACTTATTTTTTTTTGCTTTTTGGGTCACATCCAGCGATGCTCAGGGGTTACTCCTGGCTCTTCGCTCAGGAATTACTCCTGGCAGTGCACGGGGACCATACGGGATGCCAGGGATCAAACCCGATCGGTCACGTGCAAGGCAAACGCTCTACCCGCTGTGCTATCGCTCAGGTCCCAAAAAATACTTTTTTTTTTTTTTGCCTTTTTGGTCACATCCGGCAATGCTCAGGGGCTACTCCTGGCTCTGGACTCAGGAATTACTCCTGGCGGTGCTCGGGGACCATATGGGATGCCGGGATCGAACCCAGGCCAGCAGAGGCCGGCTGCATGCAAGGCAAACGCCCTACCCACTGGGCTATCGCTCCAGCCCTGCAAAAATAAAAGAGAAAAAAAATAAAAGAAAAATAAAAGCTCTCTTTAAAGAGAGCTGGGGCGATAGTACAGCAGGTAGGAAGCAGCCTCGCGTGCAGCTTTGCATGTTTGATCTCTGGCACCCCCACACTGGCTCCTGAGCTCTTCCACTAACACAGAGCCAGGAGTGGCCCAAAAATCAAAAAAGTTTTTTGAAGAGGAGCACCCTATGGAGAGCACCGCAACTAAAAAGAGCGTGTGCAAGCCAGCCCCATGGCTGGGAAGTGCAACCCTGGTGAGCACATGTGTTCATGAGGCCCAGAGACAACTTCACAATCACCTGTGTGTGCAACTCAACTAGTGTGAGACAAGCCAGCACGTGTGCAAAGCACCACAACTAACGAGCACAGACCTCCGTGAGCCCAGGTGAGCGCCCTTGCCAGGCACATCACATCAGCAGGGGAGAAAGGATTAAAAAATAACTTGTGGGGCCGGAGCGATAGCCCAGCAGGTAGGGTGTTTGCCTTGCAGCGCGGCCGGCCTGTGCCGGCCTGGGTTCGATCCCCGGCATCCCATATGGTCCCCCCGAGCACCGCCAGGAGTAATTCCTGAGTGAAGAGCCAGGAGCATCGCCGGGTGTGACCCAAAAAAAAAAAAAAAAAAAAAACTTGTGGGGCCGGAGCCATAGCACAGCAAGGAGGGAATTTGCCTTTTACAAGGTCAACCCAGGTTTGATCCCTGGCATCCCATATGGTCCCTGAGCACCGCCAGGAGTAATTATGAGTGCAGAGCCAGGAGTAACCCCTGAGCATTTAAGCCAGGTGTGACCCAAAAAGAAAAAAACGAACTAGTTTGTAAACAATGGTGCCAGAGCTTTAACAGGTAGGGTCTCCTACCTGGCATGCAGCCAAACAGGTTCTCCCTCTGACATCCCATATGGTTCCCCAAGCACCGCCAGGAGTAATTCCTGGGTGCAGAGCCAGGACTAACAGCACCATCGGGTGTGGTCCAAAAACAAACAAAACAAGTAACTACAAAAACTTATCTGTGCACATGTGAATGACAGTGTCAGAATTGAGGCTGGGAAGAACTTGCCCCACGTCATACACCCTGAAGATGGGGGACAGAGGCTGGAATCCAGTTCTCCATTTTTCCAGCGCCAAATGTTTCATAGGAAAGGCATGTTGGGGCCAGAGAGAAAGTCCTAGAATTATGACTACCTTGCACACTGAACCACCTGTGTTCCCACCAAGCACCTCCAGGGGTCACTCCTGAGCACAGTGAGGACTAGCTAAGAGCACCGGTGAGGCCCAAGAACAAACCAAACCAAAATAAAGTAAGCCTGAGCATCACAGGGCGTTGACTCCAAAAAAAGACCAAAAAATTTAAATTTAAAAATAAAATAGGGTGGGGCCGAAGTGATAGCCCAGCGGGTAGGGTGTTTGCCTTGCACGCGCCAGCCCATGCCGCCCGGGTTCAAACCCGCCATCCCATATGGTCCCCGAGCACCGCCAGGAGTAATTCCTGAGTGCAGAGCCAGGAGAAACCCTTGAGCATTACCGGGTGTGACCCAAAAAAAGCAAAATAAATAAATAAATATAAAAATAAAATAAAATTTAAAAAGAAGCTTAGGACGCTGGAGTGACAGCACAGCAGGTAGGGCACTCCGCTTTGCATGCAGCCAACCAGCGTTCAATCCCCAACACCCCATGCATGGCCAGGAGTCATTCCTGAGGAAAGCCAGGAATAATCCCCGATCTCAGCTGGCTATATCAAAAAAAAAAAAAGGAAAAGAAAGGAAAGAAGGGAAGGGAGAGAAGGGAAGGAAGGGAGGGAAGGGAGAAAGGAAGGAAGGAAGGAAGGAAGGAAGGAAGGAAGGAAGGAAGGAAGGAAGGAAGGAAGGAAGGAAGGAGAAGGATGGAAGGGAGGGAGGGAGGGAGGGAGGGGAGGGAGGAAGGAAGGAAGGAAGGAAGGAAGGAGAAGGATGGAAGGAAGGAAGGGAGGGAGGGGAGGGAGGGAGGAAGGAAGGAAGGAAGGAAGGAAGGAAGGAAGGAGGAGGGAGGGAGGAGGGAAGGGAGGAAGGGAGGAAGGAAAGAAGGAAGGAAGGAAGGAAGGAAGGAAAGAAGGAAGGAAGGAAGGAAGGAAGGAAGGAAGGAAGGAAGGAAGGAAGGAAGGAAGGAAGGAGAAGGATGGAAGGAAGGAAGGGAGGGAGGGAGGGAGGGAGGAAGGAAGGAAGGAAGGAAGGGAAGGAAGGAAGGAAGGAAGGAAAGGAAGGAAGGAAGGAAGGAAGGAAGGAAGGAAGGAAGGAAGGAAGGAAGGGAAGCTTTGGGAAAGCTTAAAGAATCGGGAGCTTGGGGAAGGGGCGGCCCGGCGTCCACAGTCCAGATCCTGGAGGCTCACCCAAGCTCATGTGTAGCAGCAAATGCGCGTCCTGGAGCTCGAGGGTCACGTAGGTCGCCTTGGGCGCCCTCGGCGTGCACCAGGAGCCCGTCTTTCTCCTCCGTCTTGAAGCTGAAGGCGACCACGTCCCACAGGCTCCGGCTGTAGCCGCGCGGGAAGCGGTAGGAGATGGCATCGTCGCCGTCGAAGTAGAGCACGTCGGACTCTGCAGAGGGTAGGTGCGGCTGCGGGTGGGCGCGCTGAGGCCGAGGCTGCGTGGCGCCCCTCCCG
The DNA here is from genome assembly GCA_021461705.1 of Cryptotis parvus. Classification (NCBI taxonomy): domain Eukaryota; kingdom Metazoa; phylum Chordata; class Mammalia; order Eulipotyphla; family Soricidae; genus Cryptotis; species Cryptotis parvus. The sequence goes on along the minus strand of JAJIBD010007196.1, from coordinate 30,553 downwards.
CCCGCCCCGGCGCGCCCTTACTGTAGGGGCAGCCGTAGGAGGCCCAGCCGCAGGCCGATCTTGCCGCGCGGGTTCCAGGCCAGGGGCACGATGCGGATGTATCGCGCTGTGAAGTGGTAGTGCAGGTCATGGCGCACCACGGCCGACTCGTTCACGTTCCCGAAGAAGGTCTGGAGAACAGCGGAGAGAGCGCTGACCGCGTCCCCACGCGCCCGGCCCATCTCCCCGCCCCCAGGGACCCGCCTCGGCCTCCTCAGCTCTGCCTCCTCTCCTCTCCCACCATCCTAGGATGTTAGGTCCTCAAAGCTCCAGTCAGGGGGTCACCTCCTTCAGGAAGCACCCCAAGATTACTCAAAAGTAGACTGAAAGCCTCGACGACTGAGTCCCAGGGCCCGTTTTCCTCCCCTTGCTCCCCAGGGTACTGCCCAGCCCAGTCCCGGAGGCCGCCTGAGTGTCTGCCGGGGAGCTCCGAGTACCGAGTTATGCCCTTGCTGGTAGAAAGGCGTCCAGCTGTCCACCCGGTCGCCGTAAAGCAGCATATAACGCGTGACCCAGTCCCACGAGTTAAAGGCGCCCTGCGTGGCCACGGCTCGGATGCGGTGCTTCTTCATTAAATCTATCTGGAGCCAGGGATTCGGGTCCCCGATGCGGGGAGACCATCCACTAATGCCTAGAAAGAGGCCAGGGTTTCACCACCAGCCGCCTTTCATCGGCCCGCCCCCGGGCTGCTGTCCTGCTCACCGTGAAGACGCAAAGCGGGGTGCCGTGAAGAAACTGTAGTAAGAGGAAGCACCCAGGGAGCGATAGTAGAGGGGCCCCACCAGCTCTTCGTCACAGCCGTCTGTGTGGGTGTGGGGGAGAGACACCCAGGTCAGGCCATTCTCCCACACCCAGTCCTTCCCGGCAGCCGGGTCCCCCTTTATTTACTTCCTACCCTGGCAGCCCCACCCCTGCTGAAAGCCATCTGTTTACCCAGCGCCCACAGGGCACCCTAACAACAGGCCCTCCTGAGTCCTCTTTCTGCGCTACCGGCACTGGTCTTGTCACTCCAGACAACACACCTTATCATGAAAAGCCTGAGTTTTACATGGCACCGATTTTGCCCCAGGCTTTAGCGTCGGTTCCACTCGGCGGCACCTCCAGCCCCGCCCCCACCGCATAGCCGCTGGCCTCGTCCATCACCGGCTCCCAGAATCATCATGGTCACCGACTCTACCTTGGATCCCAAATCCAGCCCCAGCCCCAAGCCCCTAGGCACCCGGCCAATTCCAAAGTCCAGCCCACCACTCCCCCGCCCAGAAACATGCACAATACCACATACACACACATTGGAAAAAAAACAACAACCAACCTCTGGCCTCAGCTCAGCATCACCCTCGTCCCCGCCACCTCAACCCGCGGCACCGGCTCCCTCGGGCTCCCAAGTCCCCATCCTCGGGCTAGGGAGGAACCGGCCCGGCGGCGGCGCGCGTGCCAGTCTCCAGCTGCATTGCGGAGCGCGGGGAGCAGCAGCAAAGGATGGGAACCGGCGAGCGCGCCGCCGGCCGGCCGAGAAGGGACCCGCGACCACCCAGCCGCAATGCGGTGTGGCACCCGCCCTTGCAGGCTGCAGACTCGGGGGCCCAGTCCCGCCCGTCTCCCAGCCCCCGCACTCACAATAGCCCCAGCCCCGAGCTCCCGACACCCAAGCCAGCAGGATGCAGACGAGCCGGAGCCGCATCGTGCAGGGCGGAGGGTCGGGGCTGCCTCCTGGTGCCCGGCTTCTCCAGGGCTCCCAGCTCGCCTCTCGGGGGGCTTCGCAGGCAATCGCCGGCTCTCCTCCTCGGTCCTCCTCCTTTTCTTCCTCCTCCTCCTCCTCCCTTTCCTACTCCTTCTCCTCCCTCTTCTCTCTCTTCCGCTCCAGATTCTCTACGGCCCTCTCCCAGCTCCTTTCCACCCTCTCTCCTCTCACCTCCCCTCCCCAGCCTCTCTCCTGGACCCCGCGCAAGCGCGCCTCCACCCCCGTTGCGAGAGGGCGGGGGTGGGGAGGGGTGAGCAGAGCCAACAGCAGCGGGAAGTACCCTGAATAACCCGAAGCTGGCAGGGACCAGGGAGAAGATCACCTGGGGAGCAAGAAAAGGAAGGGAAAAAAATCTGGAAATAGAGTATGTTTAAAAATATACATATAAACACACATATAAACACATATTTATATATAAACACTTTCTTCTAAGAGTAAATTATGCCCCAGACACCTGTACTAGGCACCGACCTCTGTGAATTCTGGCCTCACTTTTCCCTTCCCTCCTGGGGATGGGCTCCGGCTTGCATGCTTGAGACATGGACTTTTGCTGCTGAAACACTTCTCCCGGCTTGAATCCAACATTTTTTGATTGTTGCTTCACTTTCAGATTAAAAAAAAAAGATCACAGAGGCCAAAAATCTCTATTAGGGAGCAGGAGAAATAGCACAGCGGGGAAGGCGCTTGCCTTGCACACAGCTGACCCTGGTCAGATCCCCAGTATCATAAGCCCTGAGCACGGCTGAGTATGCCCCCGAAAAAAATAAATCTCTACTCAATATTAGAAATGTAGCTGTGAATGAAGATACCCCCAGACTCATTTGTTTTTTGTCTCAGGGTGGGGAGCGATAGTGCAGCAGGTAGGGCGTTTGCCTTGCATACAGCCCAGCCTGGGTTCAACCTCCGGCATCCCATATGGTCCCCTGAGCACCGCCAGGAGTAATTCCTGAGTGCAGAGTTGGGCAGAAGTAAGCCCTGAGCATTGCTGGGTGTGGCCCAAAACAAAACAAGACAAGGGTGGTGGAATAGAAAAGTTAAATTAAGGACCTACAGACCCTATCCCTGGCCCCACCAGCCTGGTCTCTCTCCCCGCCCCTTCCTTCCTGTCCCACTGCTTAAATCTCTGCCCCCCAGAGGCTCTACCTCAAAACCCCACTAACCAGAGATGGAGTCCACAGAGCAGGTAGGAGTGGGCGCGGGGAGGAAATTTCCGGGGGGCTGAAGGATGAGATTCTGCACCTGGCAGCAGGCCAGGCATCCCCTGACCTCCCCAGGGTGCTTGGAGCTTTCTGGAACGGTCCTGTATAATCAGGGTAGTGGTGGAAACGTCGCGTTGGGGGACGGGAAGGTCAAACTGAACCTAGAGATACAAAGTACCAACCCAGCCCAGATAACCTGAGCCCCAACCCTGTGCTGTTGGGCCGGGGTGTTCGGGAAAAGAGAAACCCAAACCTTCAACCAGAGTTCCAGAACCAAGTCTGAAGCAGAACCTGCATGTTGAGTGTTTGTCCAGGAGAGGGCGCTACAGAGACGCGCCACTAGCCCAAGGATTTACTAATACCATGGCCGTGCAGAAAAGCAGATTCTTCATAGCCATTATCTTTCTTATTTTCCTTCTTTTTTTTTTTTTTTTGTGTGTGTGTGGGGGCACATCTGGCTATTCCCATTTTACTCCTGTCTCTGCATTCAGGGTCACTCCTGGCGGTGCTGAGAGGACCATATAGAGTGCCAGGGATTGAACCCGGTCCACCTTGTGCAAGGCAAACACCCTGCCTGCTGTACTCTCTCTCCAGCCTCCATCTTTCTTAGTTCTAACTACCCGTCCTCCAAGCCATCCAGGCAGTGGCCTGGTGTGGATCTGTAATCTCTAAATTATTTGTCAGGGGAACTGAGTGAGCAAGAGACTTGCTCCAGATATGGAGGCAGGAGGAGGTGCCAGGGACGCTCCTGGCAACGTGGGGGCTGGGCAAGTGTACGTTTTCTTCCCCTGGATCGTTCTGCGTGGAACATGGGGGTCTGGGAGGCGTGGGGAAGATGTCTTATCTATCTCTTTCTCCTTCTGACCTCCCAGATCTCCTGGGGCCCCTACTCCGGGGAAGATGAGGCTGTGTACGCGACTGGGCCCTTGCCAGAGCTATGTCTCAAGGAGGATGTACAGGCGTTCAGCAGACTCTTCCAACCGAGCGTCTCACTCCTAGTGGCTGCTCTGGGCTTGGCGGGCAATGGCCTGGTTCTGGCCACCCACCTGGCAGCTCGGAAGACTGCCCACTCGCACTCGCCCACCTCTGCCCACCTGCTCCAGCTGGCCCTAGCCGACCTGCTGCTGGCGCTGACCCTGCCCTTTGCCGCAGCCGGGGCTCTGTGGGGCTGGCGTCTGGGAAGCTTTGCCTGCCGCACCATCTCCGGCCTGTACTCGGCCTCGTTCCATGCCGGCTTTCTCTTCCTGGCCTGTATCAGCGCCGATCGCTACGTGGCCATGGCGCAGGCTCTCCCGGCTGGACGCAGGCCCTCTTCGTCCAACCGCACACCCTGGGTCACGGGCGTCGTGTGGCTGCTGTCCATGCTCCTGGCGCTGCCTGCTCTCTTGTTCAGCCAGGACGGCCAGTGGGAAGGCCAGCGGCGCTGCCGGCTCCTCTTTCCCGAGAGCCTGACGCAGACGGTGAAGGGGGCGAGCGCAGTGGCTCAGGTGGCCCTGGGCTTCGTGCTGCCGCTGGGCGTCATGGTCGCCTGCTACGCGCTCCTGGGCCGCACGCTGCTGGCCGCCAGGGGGCCGAGCGCAGGCGCGCGCTGCGCGTCGTCGTGGCCCTGGTCGTGGCCTTCGTGGTGCTGCAGCTGCCGTACAGCCTCGCCCTGCTACTGGACACGACCGACCTTCTGGCCGCGCGGGGCGAAGCTGCCCCGCCAGCAAGCGCAAGGACCTGGCGCTGCTGGTGACCGGGGGCCTGGCCCTCGCCCGCTGCGGCCTCAACCCGGTGCTCTACGCCTTTCTGGGCCTGCGCTTCCGCCAGGATCTGCGGCGGCTGCTGTGGGGAGGGGGCGGCCGCCCGGGGTCTCACCCCCGCGGCCGCCGCCCCTGTCGGCCCCGCCTCTCTTCCTGCTCGGCTCCCGCCGAGACCCACACGGTCTCCTTCGACGACTAGGACTGCGAATGAAGAGGAGGGGGCGGGCCGAGGAAGTGATTGTAGCAGGGATGGGGGGGGTGGGGGGAGGTGGCTGGGAAGGAGTGTGCCGGGGCGGGCATTGAACGAGGAGGTCGAGACCTGACGGACTTGCTTCTGCACCCTGGCCCTCTAGGTGGAGAATATGGAAATGAGACGCAACCCAACAACTGTTACTATTTTTGAGTTCCTGGCTTGGAAGTGATTTGTAACAGGGCTGGGGCCGCGGGTTCTCCTCCTCCTCCTCCCCCGGTTTTGACTCGAGCAGAGAGCGCTGAGAGACTGGGGGAGGGGTGATCGGTGGGTGGGTGGGGGGTCGGGGCTCCAAGCATTGACACCCCCTGTCCCCATGTTTCATGCCCGCAGAGGCCAGGTGGGAAAGCCGGCGGCCAGGAGGGCGAGAGGATCCTTCCTGAAATGGTGCAAGGAAGAACTTTCCAACTGCCAGAGCGCACTCAGCGTCGGCGGCATTAGAGTGCTGGGTTCCCCAACATTCCTGTGACCCACCCTCCCCACCGGGAACCCACAAGGCTGTAGGGACTGTGTGGCCAGGGGGCAGGATGTTCGCAGGACAGGCCCGCGTAGGTGGGGTGGGCTTTCGGAGTCGATGACCAATTTGCAAACCCTTTCCACGGTTCTGTAGTGGAAAGGGGGCCGGAGAGTCAGAAGTTGAGCCGGAGACGTTTTTCACCTTGGAGAATTCCACTTTGCACATTTCCAAGTCATTATCTTGGGCGTGGCGGGGTGACCGCGGCTTTCCATCTTCCCCGGGGAGAGGGGGCAGCTCATAGGAAATGCACGGAGCATTCCGGAAAGAGAGAGGTTAGACTTCGGAAAGAACTTTCCTGCGGGCCAGGGGCTGGGATCCCAATGGGGGAGAGGAGTACTTAGGCGATGGAGTTATTTCGGTCCCTTAGGAAGCTCCTTTCATCTGCGGCCAGGGACGGGGATGGGCCCGCGAGCCATCAATCTTATTGATCCCTGGCCTTTGTTTTACACACGCACGACAGACAAGATGGTGTTCCTGTGCGACAACTCTCAATTTAATATCCGGTCAGCGAGGCTGGCCGTGCGCTGCAGCCCCGAGTGTGGGGACCCGGGACAAGAAGGGCGGGGCCGGGCGGGCGGTCTCCTGGGAGGCGCAGGCCCCTGTCCACGCCCGCTGTCCCCCCCAGGTGCCACCCCGCCCAGTTCGGGTTCTCCTGGCGGCCGGTACCGGAGCCGCGGCTGCTAGCGGGTGCGGGTGCAGAAAAGGCCGGGAGGTGGCCCTGATCCTCAGGGGAGCGCAACCCGCCAGCCCAGCGGGGGCCAACCTGGAACCGGCCACCGGAGACCGCGGGAAGAGCCGCTGAGTCAGCAACACTCGAGCGCGCCCGAGGTCGCCCCGCCCCGCCCCGGCCCGGCCCGGCCCCGCCCCCTCGGCGCCCGGGTTAACCTCTTCCCACCCAGGACGAGCTCTCGACAAGCCCCCCGGTGCGCGGGCAGCCCCCAGACACCCCAGACGCCCGAGGGCACCGTCTCTTCCACCCCCTCCTCCTGGACCGCTGTGCGCTCTGCACGGGACAGTATTCGCGAAGAGCAGAAAAGCTAAAATAATAATAATAATACAGCACGAGAGATTTCGCTTTTCCGGAGTCACTGCCTCAGCTTCTCCACTCCAGAAAGGAGGTGACTCAGACGGAGGAGCTGGACTCGCGCGGGCCACCTCCGGCGCCGTGTCCCGCGCGCGGCTGGGCACTTTCGGGCCCTGAGACTCGGCCCCTCTCAGGGACCCCGACACCAGGCACGGGAGTCAAAGGGCAGGCGTCGGGGCCTGCCCCAGGTGTGCCAAAAGGCTTTATTTTAATCTGTGGGTTGGCACTCCGAGAGTTAAAGCCAGGGCGTGAAGGCGGGCTCCCGTGACGTCGCCAGAACCCCGCGACTGACCTCAGTGATTGGGGCGCGGCTCGCAGGGTCCCGCCCCCTCCCTCCCTATTCCCTGCCCCTCCCGCTGTCACCCAGCCAGGGGCACATGATGCAACCCACCGCGGCTTCGGCCTTCTCATTGGTGGGCGCTCCCGGCGCCAGGCGCAGCGATTGGGCGAGAGGCCGTGACGAAGACTGGACCCTGCCCCTTGAAGAAGGGAGGAGAGAGAAAGAGGAGGAACGGGGGGCCCGCCCGGCAGGCGGGGTGGGGGGGTGGGGAGGCGGGGTCCCGGCGCTGTGCTCCTAGCGCGCCAGTCCCGGGCTGCAGGGAGCGCAGCACGCGCGGCCCGGGCCCCGGCCACCGGACGCCCTACCGGACACAGCCCTCCCTGGAGCTTGGACCACTGCCCACCTGGGACACTGCACCGGACACTGCCCCCGCAAGGCTGGACACTACAGCGGACACTACTTCCCAGCTCCGGACATTGCTCCCTCCTTCCCCCGCTCGGGTCCTGGACGCCGTCCCCCTCCCCTCCGGGGCCCAGACACGGAGCCCCCCCGCGGGTCCTAGCGGGCGACTCCTTGCACCCAGCGCCAGGCACTGCCGCCTCCCTCCGCCCCCTACTCCGGCCCCGTCTTTCGACCCCCTCGGGGGTCGGAGCCCCACCACCTTCTCTGACCCCCTGCAGCTCGGCCCCGCTGCCCGCCCCCCCACCCCCCCCGGCTGCTCGCCCGGATGCCTCTCCCGGGGATTGTGGTGGCTCCTCTGCTGCCGTCGAGGGTTCACGCTTCTGCACCGGGACTACGGGGACGGCGAGCTTAGCGGGGACGGGGACGAGGACGAGGACGAGGAGACCTTTGAGCTGCGGACCCCGAGTCCAGCGGGCGGCGGGAGGGTAAGTCCCCGGGGAGGGGGTTGGAGCTTCGTCTCGTTACCACCGACCGACACGCCCGCTCCTGCTCCTCTGCGGGACTCGGGCCCGCGCACAGCGCTTGGGCACGCCTGGAGCCATGGGAGAGAGTGTTGGGGGGGCCCGAGCCCCCCCCACCCTGCCGAGCTCCGAGAACAGGCGTGCGCGGGCTGTGCCTTTGGGCCTCAAGGAGCGCGCGGGTTGCTGTCCACCTGCTGGGGCCCCGGAGGCAGGGGCGGTGTTTCGCGTGGCCCGACCTGGCCCTGCCCCCGCCGGGCCCGCGTCCCATCCTGTCTCCTTCCGCCTCCGCCAGCGCCGAGGAATGCGGCGAGGCCGGCTGGGCGGCTCGGTCGCCGGGGTCCACTCGGCTCCCAGTGCATGAGCGCGGAGCGCAGGTGCCCGATGCGGGGAGCTCCCGCCGCGGGGACCCGGGCGAGGGGAGAGAAGGCGTCCTCGGATTGGGGTCGGGGGCGAGGAGACCACGGAGAGGGAGCTGGGGGCCACAACTCTTCGAGGACCCCTCGAAGTCTTTGGCCTGCTGCGCACGACCCAACTCTCCAGCCGCCCCGGTGAGGCCCCTGGGTAGACTTGGAGGGCGGTGTGGGGAGACACGGATCCGCCTCTGGCCGGATCTCCCTGTGGGGAAACTGAGGCTGAGCTGGTGCAGGACGCATCGCTCCCCTGCCATCCCCCTTTGGTGCCTCTGTACCTCCCCTCCAGACCCTGGTTGCGCGTGGCCTGGGTCAGGCTCCCATCCCCTCTCAGGGGTCTGCAGCAGGCCTGGTGGCTCCGTGCCCGGTGGGGCACGCTGCGGAGCTGGGGCCAGAGCCAGCACCTGGCGGAGGCGGAGGGCGGATAAATATAGAGGGGGGGGAGGGAAGGAAGCAGGGGACTGACTGGGGAGGCGGTCTAGGAAAGTGGGCACACCTGCCCCCGTGGTGGTGGTGTGGCTGAGCATCGTTTTAGCCCCTCTTGAAGGCTGGGGGGTCTGCACCGAGGGAAATCCCGGACTCGGGGGGTCTCCACCCTCCTAACAAAGCAGGTTCCGCTCCAATCCAGCCCATTAGCTCCCTCACGCTCCGACTCCACCCTCCCTCCCGAGCTTGGGGACAGGTGTTTCTGGCCCCCGCCCCCCCCCCCCACCCGCTCCTGGCTTTAACCGTCTGGACGCAGTGGGACTGTGGCATGGTTTCTGCCTGACCTGGCTTCTGGACTCATCTGGCGACTTTCTCGGACCCCAGAGTGCAGTTAAAGAGCCAGGGCATGGGGTGGGGGATCCTTTGCCTCTGCCCTGGAGAGCAGGCACCGACCCACACTTCCTGAGTGAGACCGTGGAGTGCAGCCCCCCCACCTTTTACTTCCAGGGGTGTCAGACCATGGAGCGCAGCCCCCCACCTTTACTTCCAGGGTGTCTGAGGGTGGGGAGACATGAAGAGCACTTAGAGAAAACCCTGCATCGAAGGGTCCCTCTCCCCTTCACTCACTCGCCTTGGAGGGCCCCACCTGACAGCCTTCCCACCACAAGGGAAGATGGGAGGGGAAGCCAGGGGTGCGCCGGAGTCCAAGGACGAGCTGGCGTGGGGCCCCAGGTCTCCTGCCCAAGCCCAGGTGCAGCTTCAGAGGTAACGGAGGCGAGAGGCAAGCGGGGTCTGAGCTTACAGCGAAAGGGGGCTAGACCCGGGACTCCAGCTCCTCCACTGCAGCCCCTGGGATTCTTCGGTCTCCTGCGCGGTGCATTGCTCCTCCGGGAACAGGGGCAAAAGCCACGGGCACTCCCTGACCCCCAGGAGGGCTCTGGTTTGAGGGTTGTCCCCCCTCCTTCCTCAGGGGCCTCTGGATGTGACCCTGACTCAGCCAGGAGGGGCTCACAGGTCTCCGACAGGTAAGCCCCACCTCCTCCGCCTCTTGGGATCTTGAGACCCCCGCCCTGCAGTTGTTGGGACCCCCCCATCCTCGCTGTCTTCCCTAGCTCGTTGTGCAACAAGGGAGAGGCCTGAGGCTGCCGGACGCCGTGGTTTGGCCAGGGTCCCGGGGGAGGCGGTCCTGCTGGGGGCACAGGGAGGGGGAGGGGGTCCAGGCTATTTCTGGTGTGAGGTCAGAACAGCCCAGCAGTTCCCACAGTCAGGGGAGGCGTGCCCTGCCTGGGAGCAGGCGCCCCTCACTCTGGGGACCCTCTCCTGGGCGGCTCCTTGGAGGCTGGAGTGTAGGTTCGGCAGCCTCGACCCCCCACCCCCTGCCCAGACTGCAGAGCTGGGAGGAGACGCGCAGCCTCATCCCGGAGAAGGGGCTTCCAGAGGATGACCCCCGACATCGTTGTGAAAGGTGGGGACCCCCCTTCATGCATTCTAGAGGACCCCCAAGCATGCCCAACCCTCCAGGTGACGGTGTGTTCTGCTGATCACTGATTCCTCCGCCGCCTCCTCCAGGTTGGCTGTACCGAGAGCCACGTGCGGAGCCCCGAGGCCCTGGCTGCCCCCCGCGCAGGGCCTGGTTCGTGCTCACGCGGGAGTCTCTGGACCAGTTCAGCAGCAGTGGGAAGGGGGCGAGACACCTGGGGGAGCCTCGTGCTCACCAGCCTGTGTTCGGTGACCGGTCCGGAGCGCAGGCCCAAGGAGACGGTGAGACTTCATGAGCACTCACCTGCCCTCTGCGGGAGGAGCACCGGCCCTCTCTGATCGCCCTCCGTGGCCTCTCTGCCCCAGGTCTGTGGTCAGTGACCGTGTCTGGCCGGAAACACAGCGTCCGGCTCTGCTCACCCCGCCAGACAGAGGCTGAGCGCTGGGGGCGGCACTGCGGGACGTGATTGCCTCCAAGGCTCCCCTGGAAACCCCTACCCAGCTGCTACTCAGGGACATTCAGGTCTGTGAGAGGGGACAGTGGGGAGAAAGAGGTGGGGCGGAGGACCCGGAAACTTGTGGTCAACACAGAGCCCCACTCTCTCATCGCTTCACCCCTGGCCTCTAGGAGAGTTGTGACGACCCAGAGGCCGTGGCCCTCATTTACCACCGGAACCCGATTCTGAGACACACCAGTGGGGCCTTGTACGCCCCTCTCCTGCCCCTGCCCTATGGCATTAGCTCCCCAGGTGAGAGTGGGTGCCCTGGCCAAAGCCCCCAGGGCGGAGGGGGGGGATCAGAGAGGAAAATCTGCTGTTTGATGGGCACTGAGGGGGCCGCCCAGCCCCTGTCTTTCAAAGGATGAAGAAGCTGGAAGCTGTGAGGACTGAGCCGGCAGGGAGCACTGGGGGCTCTGTTTGTTTTTTGTTTTGGCGTCACCCACCCAGCGCTGCTTAAGGGTTAGTCCTGGTGGTGCTCGGGAGACTATATAAGGTGCCTGGGATTGGACCCGGGTCAGCTGCATCCCAGACAAGCGTCCTCCCCCGCTGTGCTATCACCCGGCCCCCTGTGGGATTTCTTAAGATCATGTCACGATCCTTTCACAAGTGGCTGAAGAGTCCCCCTCGTCGGAAGACTGTGCCGACCTCGCTTCAGTCCTACTCTCCCCAAGGGCAGAGTGGCTGGCCCCTAAGCTGGAGGACTCGGGGAGCTGGGAGGAGAGCCCTGGCTGTCTGACTCCCAGCCCAGCTGGTTTTCTGACCGCTGATGAGGATGCTCAGTGCCCAAGTCCGCCCTGCTCTCTCTCCCTTATGCAAAGCCCAGCCTTCTCCAATGCCAGGGAGGGCTTCCCGAGGCAGGGCGGAGAGGCTGACCTGGGGATCTTTGCTGTCCATCCTTCACTCAGCCTGTTCACACCCCCCCCTCTACCCTGTCCCTCACACTCCCCCCTGACCTTCCTCCCAGGGCCCTCGCTCCGTGCTCCCTCTCCAAACCGTCCCTCCGCCCCACCCTCCCACAGGTCCCGGCTACGCGCCCTTGCGCGAGGAGGCGGCACGGCTGTTCCCTGGCGCTGCAGGCGCTGGAGGGGCGGCGGCGCCTGGGCCCTGATGCAGGGTGTGCTCCAGACCTGCCGAGACCTGCCTGCGCTCCGCGACGAACTCTTCCTGCAGCTGGCTAAGCAGACCTCAGGCCCCGCGGGCCCCCGGGCCCCCGGCCACACAAGACCCCGCTGCCCTGCGGTACTGGCAGCTCCTCACCTGCATGAGCTGCACCTTCCGGCCAGGGAGTCGTCCGGGGCACCTCCTGGGGCACTTAGAGAGGTGAGAGGGAGAGGGGGGAGTCAGACCAAGGCCAGAGCGCCGTGGGGCAGGAGAGACGGACTAGCTTTTCCAAAGAGATTGGCAGATGGAGCGCTGGGACCTAGACAAGGAGACAAGGGACTTCCCCAAGGTCACGGCCGCCACCGATCTGTAGTGCCTTTGTGGGGATTACAAAACCCTACGCCGCTTGCTGACCTAGGAATTGCCGAGGGGGCGCCCCCTTTGAGCTGAAGATAAGGAACAGGCAGCTTTGGCAAGCGGACAAGCTGGGTCTGAGGTTAGGAAGGGGAGAACATGGGAGTACAGCGCAGAGGACGCTGGTCTTGCACACAGCCGACCCACGTTCCATCCCCTGCACCGCATATAGTTCCCATGCTCCACGAGGAGCGAGTTCCTGAGTGCCGAGCCAGGAGTAATCTCAGCACCTGGGGTGTGACCCCAAAACAAGCAGAATAATGTTAGAAAGGGGGCGGGCGATAGCCCAGCGGGTAGGGTGTTTGCCTTGCACGCGGCCGGCCTGTGCCAGCCAGGGTTCGATCCCCGGCATCCCATATGGTTCCCCAGCACCGCCAGGAGTAATTCCTGAGTGCAGAGCCAGGAGTAACCCCTGAGCATCGCCTGGGTGTGACCCAAAAAGCAAAAAAAAATAAAGGGGAGTGTGCTGACTGCGGGGTCCAGCTCCGGTGGAACACTTATGAGACCCTAAGTTCCAGCTCTGACGCCAATGCAAGAAAGAAGGAAAGAGGAGCGGAGCGACAGCACAGCGGGAGGGCGGCGTTTGACTTGCATGCGGCCAACCTGGGTTTGATCCTCGGCATCCCATATGGTCCCCTGAGCACCTCCAGGAGTAATTCCTGAGTGCAGAGCCAGGAGTAACCCCTGAGCATTGCTGGGTATGACTCAAAAAGAAAAAAAAGGAGAAAAAAAGGGCAATGGGACCGGATTGGGGGTTTCATCAACTTAAAGAAAAGCAAGAAGGGCCGGAGCGATAGCCCAGCGGGTAGGGCGTTTGCCTTGCACGCGGCCGGCCTGTGCCGGCCTGGGTTCGATCCCGGCATCCCATATGGTCCCCGAGCACCGCCAGGAGTGATTCCTGAGTGCAGAGCCAGGAGTAACCCCTGAGCATTGCCGGTTGTGACCCAAAAAGAAAAAAAAGAAAAGCAAGAAGATGTGGGGCTAGAGCGATAGCCCAGCGGGTAGGGCGTTTGCCTTGCACGCGGCCGGCCTCTGCCGGCCTGGGTTCGATCCCCGGCATCCCATATGGTCCCCGAGCACCGCCCACCAGGAGTAATTCCTGAGTGCAGAGCCAGGGAGTAGCCCCTGAGCATTGCCGGGTGTGACCGCCAAAAAAGGCAAAAAAAAAAAAAAAAAAAGAAAAGAAAAGCAAGATGTGAGGAAGCCGGGAGGGGCAGTTCGAACTCAGGGGAGGCTGCAGGGATCTTAGTAATTCAGATACTTAGGACAACAATCGGCTGCTTTATTTGTTTGTTTGTTTGCGTTTTGGTCACAAACGGCGATATTCAGGGGTTACTCCTGGCTCTTCGCTCAGGTGTTAACTCCTGAAGCTGCTTGGGGACCATATGGGATGCCGAGGATCGAACCCGTGTCGGCCAAATGCAAGGCAAACACTCTACCCACTGTCCTCACTCCGGTCCAACAAGTGGTTGTTTTAAACAGGAGTTGGATGGAAGAGAATGGACGAGTTGAAAAAATATACAGGGACCGCACAGCGGGTAGGGCCGTTGCCTTGCACCGCAGCAACCAGGGTCGATTGGGATACCCCAAGGGTCCCCGAGCACCGCCAGGAGTAATCCCTGAGCATTGCCATGTGTGACCCAAAATAAAAAAAAACGAAATAAAGAAGACGGGAGGGGGACGTGAAGATAAGACAAGGAGAGCAAGGAGGGAGGCTTTCGTGGGAGCACTGAGCCCCGGGTTCTGTTTGACTAAGGACGGAGCAGGCGCTCCCGGACTCAGAACTGGCTGAATACGCGCGCTTCATCCGGAAAGCGCTGGGACGGACGCGCGGGCGAGAGCTGGTGCCGTCGCTGGCGGAGATCTCCGCGCTGAGCCGCCGGCAGGAGCTGCTGTGCACCGTGCACTGTCCGGGGGCCGGCGCTTGCCGGTAGCCATAGACTCCCACACCACAGCAGGGGAGGTGAGCCCGAGGGGTGCGCCCCCTCCGTCCCCTCTCCCCAGTCTGAGATTGAACTTCTAGGAAAGGTGGGGAGGGAATGGCCCGATGGAGAGACTTGCGATATTCCCCCACCAGTAGGCGCAGGCTCTCGGGAAGCGCAGGCTGGACGCAGGTGCCCGTGTGTCAGTCCGACCCTCTTCCACAACCCTTTCCTCCAGGTTGCCCGAGAACTGGTCGGGAGGCTGGGCTTGGCCCGGAGTCGCAACGCCTTTGCGCTGTACGAGCAGCGCGGGGCGCAGGAGCGAGCCCTGGCTGGGGGAACCCTCGTGGCCGACGTGCTCACCAGGTTTGAGAAGTAAATGTCCAGACCCAGCCCTGCTCCGGGTTAAGTCCGTCTGCCTCCGGGCTCGGGTCCATCACGAAATAAGTTTTTTCCGCGCTTGCCATGTCTGCGCACTGTGATGTTCGCGGACTGTCGGGGGAGCCCCTGCCCGCCAGCGCTTTGCAGCCTGGCTCGGAGACCCTATCCCCATCCCCAGACAACTGGCCGCCCCGTAAGAGCCTGGTCCCCTACTTCTTGCTCTCTCTCACCCCTTCCTCTCCAATTCCTCGAAGAGGGGACCTTGGGGATCCTCTTTGATTGGCAACGCGTCGTTTTCTCTGCAGTTTGGCGGCCGAAGACGCCGGCGAGGAGGATTCGCTGGATTCGGGCTGGAGACTGTGTCTGCGTCTCCACGGACCTCTGCACCCGGAGGGGCTGTCCCCCCCCACGGTCACGAGCTGCCTTTCCTGTTTGAGCAGGTGTGGCTCTCCCCTCTCTCACGGCCAGCCCCCGAGACTAACCGACCCCCTCCCTTCCCTGCGCCTGCCCCGAACGGCGCTTTGCCGCGGCGACCCGGCAATTCAAGGATCGCTGCGGCAAGCCGGCAACCCCGAGCATCGCCGCGGCAATCCGGCAACCCCGATCGCGGCTTCCCGTGAATTCCGACGTCGGGTCTCTGGCCCGTGGTCGGCTCGCTGGCGTGTGCTGGCCCGAATCCCACGATTGACGCCCCGCCGCCTCCCCTGCAGGCTCACGCGCTGCTGCTGCGCGGCCGGCCGCCTCCCCGGACGACACACTGCGCGCCCTGGCGGCGCTGCGCCTGCAGAGTCTGCACCGCGACTTCTCTCCGCGGGCGTCGCTGCCGCGCCTCGACTGCCTGCTGCCGCCGCCGCCGCCGCCGGCACCGCTCGGAGACCCTCCCTCCCCGCTGCCCGGACCCGTGCCCTCTGCCGCCCTGCTGGCCGGGGGCCATCTGGAGCCCGGGCCTGGCCAAGAGGCGGACGGAACGGGCGCGGCGCGGCGGAGCGGGCAGCGTGGCGGGTAGCGTGGCCACCCGCGAGGGAGCCGGTGGCGCCGGCACTGCGGCCGCCGTGCTGGGCGGCTGGAAGCGGCTCCGGGGCATGGGCCGAGCTGAGGCCATGGCTGCCTACCTGGCCCTGGCGGCGCAGTGTCCAGGGTTCGGCGCTGCTCGGTATGACGTTCTGGAGCTGAGCACGGTGAGGGGGACATGGGAGATGGGGACTCTGGAGGCCCAAGCCCACACCTTTGTCCCAGAGCCACAGCCCCGACTGCAGGGTCACTCCCCGGATCCCAGCCCCTGCACACATAGGGCTCAGGGAGGGACCAGAACCCTCCCCACCCGTCACAGCCATCACCTACCCTACTCTGCCTCAGGGAACCCTTCCTCGCACCCTGACTCAGCCGTCTCTCACAGGAGCCTGATGGAGGCGCTCCACAGAAGCTCTGCCTGGGCCTGGGGGCCAAGACCATGTCCCTCTCCCGCCCGGGGAGGCTGAGCCCATCCACAGTGTCAGCTATGGCCATGTGGCCTCCTGCCACTTGATGGGCCCCACACCTTGGCTCTGAGGGTGGGAGAGAGCCAGCTCCTCCTACAGAGTCCCCAGGTGAGTGGGAAGGTACAGGAGGGCTGGAGGAGGAGGAGGAGGAGGAGGAGGAGGAGGAGGAGGAGGAGGAGGAGGAAGAGGAGGATCAACCAAGAAACATGTTTGGGGCCAAATGGATAGCACTCAAGGTAGAGCCGGACAGCGGGTAGGGCGCTTGCCTTGCAGAAGGTAGAGCTGGAGTTTGATTCCCACCATTCCAGATGGTTTCCTGAGCCCACCAGGAGTGAACCCTGAGGGGCAGAGCCAGCCCTGAGCACCTGCTGGGTGTGGCCCAAAAAGAAAAAGAAAATTTTTTTGGTTTTGGGTTTTGCATCACACCCAGCAATGTTCAGGGGTTACTCCTAGCTCTGCACTACTCAGGGGGACCATATGGGATGCCGGGATCAGACCCAGGCTGGCCGCCTGCAAGGCAAACGCCCTCCCCTGCTGTACTATCACTCCAGCCCAAAACAGAAAACTTCTTGAATAGGGGCCAGTTACTGGGGATCCCGTCATGCTCAAAGCCAAGTCCAGAGAGTTTTCCACGTGAGCTGGGAAATCCAGACTCCATCGAGAAGTAGCGTGGGGTAGAATGGATGGTGGGGAAAGGCTACTCAGACAGCTGAGCCAGCGCAGGAAGGTGTGGGCAAAGGGCATTCCTGGTAGAGGGAGCTGCTAGCGCCAGAGCTCTGAGATGAGAATAAACTTGGCGGAACAGAAAGAAGAGACAGTGACTGGCACCCACTAGCTGGGGGGAGGTGGTGCTGAGGAGGAAAAGATTGGGGGGGCCCCAAGGTAGGCCTGGGGAAGGAAGCTGGGGCGTGAGCAAAGCAGCCAAGTGGAAGAGGAGGAGATGAGAACCCCATGGCCACTGCCGCCCTCTGCCCTTGCCCCCCTAGGTGGGAGAGATCATGCAGCTGGTGAATGCCTACTTGGCCAACCTCTCGCCCGAGAGGCCTCGCAGCGGCGCTTCTCCATGCCAAGATCTGACAGACACCTCCCCTCCCAGCCAGCGCCCAGGCCTGGACGAGCCCCAGGGACAGTCTGGCTGTTTGGGGCAGCTGCAGGACTGAGCCTGCCAGGAGGTCACGACCTCTTCCTGCCTGGGGCCTGGACTTGGACCGTTCTGAGACTGGAGAGAACTATGGACACATTTGGCCCTGCAGGGACGGGCGCACCCCACCCCACGGCTGCAATGATGCAGACAATTTTCTAGTTTGTGTCTTAATTTATTTGTAGAAGAGAAGCGGCGACGACAAAAAAATCCTTATTTACACAAGCCCTTCCTGTGGGAGTGTTGTCAGTGGGACAAGTTGGAGCCCCCGCAGCTCTGAGCTCCACCCCGGGGACACCCACGCAGATGCGCTCCGAGGGGTCTGGACACACAGGGCCCCACCCTCCCTGCCCTTCTGGATTTAACCTCCTCCTGACCAGCACGCAGCCTTCAGCGGGGCGGGTGGGGCGGGCAGGCGGGTAGGTTGGAGGCTGGCAATCAGACACACCCCCCCAGCCATGGGGTGGGGGTGGCCTCCTGGCATGCCCGAAGCCAGAGAGCAGTGAGTCACTCAGACCAACACTACCCAGTTCCTGCCCTGCTGGTCCCCTCTGTCCCTGGGTGGCGCCTTTGGTGTGCCGCCTGCCTGGGACCTGGGTGGGCACAGACCCAAGACTGTCTTGGTCACAGATAAAAGAACTTATCAGGCAGGATCCAGCCCTGCACAAACCCAACCCGGCTGGGCTGAATTGGGTTGAGTTCCTGAGATCTAGAGGGCTTTGAGAGCTGGGAACCCAGAGTTTGTCTGTCTCTGAGCTGCACGGAATGTGGCTGGGTCACCTTCAGCTCCCCACAGCCTCTGCCCTGGGGGAAACGTGGGGCACCCTGGGCCCTGATCTCGCATAGGCCAGACACTTCCATATGAGGGAAAGAGCAGATGAGACAGTAGGGCTGGATCTGGGCAGCCAGTACAGCCTGGGTACAGGCAAGAATTCCACCCTAAGCCATGGTGTAGTAACGCTACCAGAGTTCCACACGCCTGGAAACGGGGGGGGTGTAGCATGGAGACAGCTGCAGAATCCCTATACGCACAGACCAAGTGCTGACTCCATTCACAACTGAAAACAAATTTTAATTTATTAGGGCTACACGAGCACATCCCAGGCAAGGCATGGGGGAGGGGCATATCCGGGGCTGGAGAGGTGACTGGTGTGGAGAGTCGGAGGAACCAGGAATGAGGCGGCTGCGTCTAGCAGGGCTAGTGTGTGTGTGTGTGTGGGGGGGCGGTCACTGCTCCTGGGTGCCCCAGGAGATGTAGTCCGCCGCGTGGCTGCGTGGTACTCGTCTATGAGTTCCTGTACCACCTCCCTGGACCTGTCCAGCTCGTCAAAGTTCTCCTTGAAGATGTCCTCCTTGCGGAACTGCTCCAGGAAGGCCTCACGCTTCCGCAGTTTATCGTACTGCTGGCAGGAGCTTTCAAAGAGCTGGAAGACACAGACATGCCCGGGCGCTGAGTGATGGTTCAGTAGGTCGGTGCCTGCTTTTTGCATGAGCGGCCAACTGGGTTCTATCTCCGGCATCCCACATGGTCCCCGAGCACCAACAGGAGTAATTCCTGAGTACTGAGTCAGGAGTAACCCCTGAGCATCTCCAGGATGGAGGGGGCCCAGGGGAGAAGGAGGCAGGTGGCTAGCAGCAGAGTGGCCAAAGGAAGCAAGACGTGAGACGTGAGGCTCACCGAGGAGATGCTGGTGTGGTTGGCCATCATGAGCCCGCTGACCCGATGCGCCCGGCGGCAGGTATGGAGACTTCCTGGACAGGGCCACCTGGATGCTGGCGGGGCCCCAGGGGATGAAGTTGGCCAGCTTCCTCTCCCGGATCCTCTGCAGGCTCTTGTGGACCTGGTGGGCACAGCAGTGAGCGGGTGGTCTCTCTGCTCCCCACGGGGCCCGGGCAGGGGACACAGAGGGGCCCGTACCTGGGTGGGGTCCACCTCGCCCTGGATGATGTTGAGGATGGCGATGTAGCAGTGGTTGGTCTGGCGGTCCCGGCCCGTGGACACCATCACGTTCTTGGGCTGCAGCAGCCGCCGCATGACGTCCAGAACCGTGGTCTTCCTCACGCTGGCCACCTGAGGGAGAGCAGACCACAGGGCCCCGCCAGCCCTCAGGACACCAGCCAGAGAGGCGTCGGGGGCCCCAGGCGCCCCTCAGAGTCAGGGTGGTGCGGGCTGGGGGTGTCCTAGGTCGGAGTCTAGACTGGGCCTGTGCTTGAATATCGGGGAATCTCTGCCCTTGCTCCTAGTATCCACAGCCCTGGCCAGTCCCAGCCCCGCAGGCCAACACGGGCAGGGGCCCAGAGGAGCAGCCAACCAGTCAGTGCCGACCAGTCAGTGTCTGTTCCTGTCCCTGAGCGCAGAGCCTGGGGGGCGCTGCTAAGGGCCACCTGGAGCCAACAGGGAGCAGAGAAGGGCTCAGGGCCCACTGGGCCCCGAGGGCAGCTCTCACCGACTGGTCTGTGGTCAGGGGTGTAGCCCGTCATGAGGAAGTGGAGCCGAGGTGTGGGGATGAGCGAGGCGATGAGGCCCGATGAGGTCATTGTTCATGTAGCCGGGTAGCGCAGGGTGGTGGTGCTGGCCGACATGATGGTGGACACCTGGGGACACGGGAGGGAGGGAGTGAGTGTGTGTGTGTGTGTGTGTGTGCCACAGGTTGACCTGGTGCGGCAGCAAGCAGGGGTTCGAGAGTGCCGGCGCCCAGGCGTGGGGCTCACCAGCTGGTTGATCTGCGAGAAGGACGGGTTCTGGATGTGCAGGCGGTCTGTGGCGATCCTGTTCAGGGCCGTGTTGTCCAGCACCACCTGCAGAAGGGGGGCAGAGAACTAGGATATTAGCTAAGTGCCACCTTCCCCCCTTCAAGTTCAACTGGAAGATTTATTCATTTCCAAGGAAAGTCTTGTCTCCAGAGCACTGTGAGACATTTTGCTATTATCAGGGAAATAAGTGATGGTCCACCACGCCCCTCCCTGACCCTCCCTCTTTCTTCCATATGCATCTGGTTCTGGGGACAGCGGACAGCAAAGTGGGCATGGTCACCCCCTCACCTGGGCTACCCTCTAGACGAGGGAGACCCACATTAAATATTAAACAACACAATATTAGAGTCAGTGTCTGAAATGTGTGCCCAGGAATTTGACCTTGCTGGGGTGGCTAGAGAAGGTCGTGGCAAGAGTCACCCCCGGGCTGAGGGCAGAAGCATGAGGAGGCATTAAGTAGCTGCAGCAGGGCCGGGCGGGGGTATCACTCTCTCAAGTCTTGCTGACGCAAGGACCTGGCAGCCACTTGTCGGCTCTGCCTGTGTCTCATCAGCGGGGAGCACCGTGACTGTCTCTGTTGCACCTTGTTTCTTAAGGCGAGGCGTATGTGCGCCCTGGTTAGGGGAGGTCAGCCACAGCCCCATCCCCCTCCGAGGCTCACCACACAGTCCGCGTTCTGGGTCAGCCTCTTGAGCGTGAGCAGCGAGTTGTAGGGCTGGACCACCACGTCGCTCATCCGCGTCCAGGTAGGGAAACACCGAGTAGGTCTGTACCAGCTTCTTGGGGTACCTGGGTAGGCGAAAGGGTACCGTGAACTAGAAAGAACCCAGCCAGGTCCATGTCTGTCTTCTCAAGAGGTCATTTCCTTTCCAAGTGCCGCCTAGTTCTTGAATCAAGGCTGTAAGGGTAGAAGTGAGTTTTTGGTCCCTAGGAAACCAGAAAGGGTCAGCCTCAGGCTCCAGGTCCTGAAAAGACCCCCTTCCCCACTCCTTCTCCCTCTGAAATCCCCCAGGGCCAGGATCCATTCCTACCTACAGCCCAACCGGGAGAGTGGTAGACCTTTCACTCCAAGAGAAAGGGAAGGGACCAGTGGCCTCTCCCTCATGCAGGCTTACCGGTCATTCAGTCGCTCCAGGAGGTAGGAGCCCAGGCCAGAGCCTGTCCCCCAGCGATGGAGTGACACAGCGCGAAGCCCTGCAATGGGGGGGACCCAGAGGCAATCTCCAGGCAGGGGGACAGGCTACAGGCTTATCTCAGTGTCCGGCCTAGGCCCAACACACTCATGGCTGCAGGCTTCCTGGTTCCATCCCAGGCTCCTTGGGAAGGAAATCTCCTGCCTGCGGAGCTAATGCCAGCCAGATTAGGACCTTCACCAGGGCACGGCTCGCCCCTAATTTACATCACCATGTCGAATCTGATGCTCATTTAAGTGGTTATGAATTGAGCCCTTAACCCCTTGACGCCATCTGTCCAGCCCCCTAACCTCTTTCCAGCCTCCCACCCCAGTGCAGCCAAACAGAACCTCACCTCTAGGCTGTCGCTTCCATCCGCTTCTCGGTCTATGATGTCAAAAATGTCTTCATGGATTTTCTCTCCCTGTGGTGCAAAACACCCGAGGGAGAGACCCGGGAGAAGGGTCGTGACTTCTCAGTAATCAGTAATCCCCCGCCCCCCCCAAAAAAACCCAAAACAAAAACCTAGAGACCAGGAGGCCTGCCCACTCCCTCTTGCTTTGCATCCACCGCTAGGCTGTTCCTCTAGGCAGGGGGATTCCTTACAGTCTGTCATTGTCAGGCGGGCCTGCCAACTCCGCAGGCTGCTTGCCCAGGGAGGAAACATCAAAGGTCTTCAGGGCAGCCTCTCTACCTGGGAGAATCCCCTGGCCCAGTTGTTGCCGGCTCCTCCTCCGTGCTCCGACAGGTAGATGTTCTCGGGGTTGTACAGCTTGGCATAGGGGAGTTGAGGATGGAGTGGATCACCCGGGGCTCCAGGTCCAGCAGCACGGCCCTGGGGATGTAGTGCTCATCGTCCGCCTGCGGAGCCCGGCCAGAGGTGCCCGTCAGCCAGCCAGCGCGGGGCTGCAGCCTCCTTCCCTCCCTCTTCCAGTTCCCGCCCTGGCCCCTCTGGCCTGCCCAGTGGCCAGCAGCCAGCCGCTGGCCTGGCCTTTCGGTGCCCCGGGCCACTGGCGGGCGCGGGGGCAGTCGCTGGGGACACCTGGTAGAAAAAAGACGTCCTTGCGGTCGGTGCCCTCGGTGGCGAACTCCTCGACGATGCCCTCGGGGCTGATACCATGCTCGGCGCACAGTTGCTTCCAAAACTCAGACCCAACTGCAGGGGAGGGGAGACGCCTGGGTCTGCCTGAACCTTAAGGCCTCAGGCACTCAGGGTTGGGCTCAGCAGCTGTCACACTCAGTGGATGGACCCAGGATGCCCGGGTCTGGGAGTCGTCAGGACTCAGGGCTGCAGGAGCGGCGCGCTTGGGAGCTTGGACCATCATGCGCAGGAAGGTTGGGGGGTTCATGGAAGGGAAAGGGGGAGCAGCGAGTGCCAGAACTCGAGATTGTGGGGTGGGTGAGGGGGACCCGGCGCTCGCTCGCTCACTCTGGTTGCCGCACTGGCCCAGTTGCAGGGTGATGATCTCCCGGGGCATCGCTCCTCGGACGTGGGCGCACCAGTCCCGCCCGGGGGAGGCACGGCACAGACCGCGCGCCTGGCAGCCGGCTGCGCAGGGCGTGGGGAGCGCTCGCTCCTTTTACGCGCGTGCTCCGTCTGCGCGTGTGCAGTGCGGGCCTCCCCGTCGGCCGGCAGGCCGGGGAGCCCAACCCGGGCATCCTTTTCCCCCAAAGCAGAGGCATCTGGAGCTCGGCACAGGCGCAGAGGGAGGCCACGCCCCCTCCTGCCCCTCCCCCCCCACACACACGCCGCTCGCGCGCCTGCGCAGTGAGACGCGCCGGTTGGGTCCAGACCCCGGTGTGCGGTAAGGGGCGAGTTGCGGAGGGCCAGATGCCAGCGTCTGCGCGCTCACGCCGGAGGCCGGCGGCTCGCCAGGCTCCGCTGGATGGAGAGGCGGGTCTTCCTCCTTGTCTCCTCTACACATTTGTATTCTAGTTGACTAGACAGCACAAAACAGGTTTTTATTTCTTTTATTTTTTGGGTCACACCCGGCAATGCTCAGGGGTTACTCCTGGCTCTGCACTCAGGAATTACTCCTGGCAGTGCTCAGGGGACCATGTGGGATGCCGGGGATCGAACCTGGTTCGGCTGCGTGCAAGGCAAACGCCCTACCCACTGGACTATCGCTCCGGCCCACAAAAACAGTTTTTATCGTGTGTGTGTGTGTGTGTGTGTGTGTGTATTTTGTTTTCCTTTTTGGGTCACACCCTGTGATGCTCAGGAGTTGCTCCTGGCTCTGCACTCGGGAATTAACGCCTGGTGGTGCTGGGGGACCATATGGGATGCCAGGGGATCGAACCGGGGTCGACTGCCTGCAAGGCAAACGCCCACCCTGCCGTGCTATGGCTCCAGCCCCCTTTAATCATATTTTTAAAAGGGTTTACCTCTGTGGCGTAGAGCACTTCACGTTGCTCTGCAAGTGTCACCAACAGCCTTCTCCAGAATTCGTTCTGTGCAATCTGAGGCTGCCCCATTAAGCAGTAGCTCTCCACCCGGCCTCCATCTCCTCGAATCTGACTACACCAGGTACCTTGTGTTTATTACTTCTGTGTCTGGCTCGGTTCATTTACCATCAGGTTCTCTCAAGAGTC
This sequence comes from Cryptotis parvus, assembly GCA_021461705.1. Classification (NCBI taxonomy): domain Eukaryota; kingdom Metazoa; phylum Chordata; class Mammalia; order Eulipotyphla; family Soricidae; genus Cryptotis; species Cryptotis parvus. The sequence continues at coordinate 7,008 of JAJIBD010007196.1, read as the reverse complement.
CTCCATGAAGGAGCCTGTGTTTAAATGCCCTTGCTTTTAGAGACTAGATAATATGCCATTGTAATGCTTCAACCACACTTTAAGTTATTCCATTCATTAGTAGATGAATAATGGGCTGGCTCACTTTTCTTGGCCCTTTGTTTTTTTTTTTTTTTTTTTTTTGCTTTTTTGGGTCACACCCGGCAATGCTCAGGGGTTTCTCCTGGCTCTGCACTCAGGAATCACTCCTGGCGGTGCTCGGGGGGACCATATGGGATGCCGAGGACAGAACCCAGGCCGGCATGGGCGGCTGCGTGCAAGGCAAAGCGCCCTACCCGCTGGGCTATCGCTCCGGCCCCTTTTCTTGGCCCTTTGGAATAATGCTGCTACAGGTTGGGTACACAAATATCAGTTCTAGTCTCTGCTCTCTCTACTCTCGCTTGGTCACACCTCGTGGTGTTCAGAGCCACTCCTGGCTCTGTGCTCAGGAGTCACTTCTGTCTAGGCTTGGGGGAACTATACGGGGTGCCAGGGATTGGACCCGGGTCAGTCACATGTAAGACAAGCAAACGCCTTACAAGTTGTACTATTTCTCTGGCCCTCTGATCTCAATACTTTTTTTTTTTTTTTTTTTTTTTTGCTTTTTGGGTCACACCCGGCAATGCTCAGGGGTTACTCCTGGCTCTGCACTCAGGAATGACTCCTGGCGGTGCTCGGGGACCATATGGGATGCCGGGGATCGGAGCCCAGGCCAGCACAGGCCGGCCGCGTGCAAAGGCAAGCGCCCTACCCGCTGGGCTGCTCGCTCCAGCCCCTGATCTCAATACTTTTTAATATAAACCCGTGATTAGAATTGCTGGATTACATTGTAATTCTAAATTTAATGTTTTGGGGGGCAGTCAGGGACTTGGGGCCATCGCCGGCGGAGACTTAGGGCTTACTCCTGGCTCTGTGCCCAGTGATGGCTCCTAGCAGTGCTCTGGGGGCGTATGTGGTAAGGGGGTCAAACCTGGTTTGGCTGCATGCAAGTCCCTCCCGCTGTTCTCTTTGACCCGCTACTTCATTTTCTTAAACTAATGGCCATCATAACCAGGGCAAATGGTGTCTCATTGTGGTTTCTATATTTTAATGTAGTTTTATTTTGAAATTTCATATAAATGGTGTCAGAATGTTATAGCCTTTGGTAATCTCTCTCTCTCTCTTTTTTTTTTCTTTTTGGGTCATACCGGCGGCGCTCAGGGGTTACTCCTGGCTCTGCACTCAGGAATGACTCCTGGCGGTGCTTGGGGACCATATGGGATGCCGGGGATCGAACCCGGTCGGCCGCGTGCAAGGCAAGCGCCCTACCCTCTGTGCTATCGCTCCAGCCCTCCTTTGGTAATCTTATGTTTTCACCCCATACTGGATTTTGTGATCTAGCCATGTTGATACATGTAGATTTTTTTTATGTCTTTTAACTGCTTCATTTCACTGGACGAATAAACTAGTTTATTCCATTTCCCCCAGGGGCAATTAGGTTATTTCCACTTTGTTCCTGTTACATCCAAGGAGAACATTCTCTGCTTGTGAATAGGAGGGAAAATATCAAAGGACAGTATTTCTGCCAGAGACAAATGCAACTTTTTTTTTTCTTTTTGGGACACACCCAGCGATGCTCAGGGTTTACTTCCTGGCTCTTTGCTCAGGAATCACCCTTGGCAGTGCTCCCGGGGGACCATATGGGATGCCGGGATTGAGCGTGGGTCAGCAGCATGCAAGGCAAATGCCCTACCCGCTGTGCTATTGCTCCAGCCCCAGCAAATGCAGCTTTTTTTTTTTTTTTTTTTTTGCTTTTTTTGGGTCACACCCGGCAATGCTCAGGGGTTTTTCCTGGCTCTGCACTCAGGAATTATTCCTGGCGGTGCTCGGGGGACCATATGGGATGCCGAGGATCGAACCCGGGCTGGCATGGGCCGGCTGGCTCAAGGCAAACGCCTACACCACCCGCTGGGCTATCGCTCTGGCCCCCAGCAAATGCAGCTTTAATCTTGCTAGGTTTTGAAGATTTTCCCCTAGTTGTTTGTACCAATTTACATTATTATTATTATTATTATTATTATTATCATTATTATTATTATTATTATTATATTCTTTGCCTTTGGGTTAGCCCAGCAATGCTTTGGGCTTACTCCTGACTCTGCACACAGGAATTACTCCTGGCGGTGCTCAGGGTATCATATGGGAATCTGGGGACCGAACCTGGGTTGGCTTCATGCCAGGCAAACGCCCCACCTGCTGTACTGTCCCTCCGGCCCCCAATTTACATTCTTTCCAGCAACAGAATTCTCATTTACCTGCTCCACATCTACACTAGGGTTATCAGCTGCTGTCAGCACGGAGGGAGCCCAGCAGGATTCATGATGAGGGAAGTGAGGCGGATGTTCCTTTGTGTCGTCTCCGATATTGACTGTTCACGACCTACACCCCTTATTCTAGTGGGTTGTTTCTCTTAAGAGTTTAAGAGACCCTACAGATTTGTTTCTTGGGTCTTTGGGGGTGTTCATTTCATGCTTTTACATTTTCGTCGCCTCTTGTTGGGATGGGAGAGAGGTCGGGCCACACCTGGTGGTGCTCAGGGCTTGCTCCTGGCTCTGTGCTCAGGTATCACTTGTGGAGGATTTGTGGATCCACGTGCGGTGCCATTATCAGGGCCAGCCTCTGGCTCCTGTCTGCCTTTTTTTCTTTTCTTTTCTTTTTTTTTGCTTTTTTGGGTCACGCCCCTGCGGCGCTCAGGGGTTACTTCTTGGCTCTTTGCTCAGGAATTACTCCTGGCGGTGCTCGGGCCATATGGGATGCCGGGGATCGAACCCGGGTTGGTGGTGTGCAAGGCAAACCCCCCCTACTCACTGTGCTATCACTCCAGCCCCTTATGTCTACTTTTTTTTTTCTTTTCGGGTCACACCCGCGATGCTCAGGGGTTTCTCCTGGCTCTGCATTCAGGAATCACTCCTGGCGGTGCTCAGGGGACCATGTGGGATGCCGGGGATCGAACCTGAGCCGGCACAGGCCGGCCGCGTGCAAGGCAAACGCCCTACCCGCTGGGCTATCGCTCTGGCCCTTATGTCTACTTTTTTTTTTTTTTTTTTTGCTTTTTTGGGTCACGCCCGGCAATGCTCAGGGGTTACTCCTGGCTCTGCACTCAGGAATTACTCCTGGCGGTGCTCGGGGACCATATGGGATGCCGGGGATCGAACCCGAGGCCGGCTCAGGCTGGCCACGTGTAAGGCAAGCGCTCTACCCGCTGGGCTATCCGCTCCGGCCCCACCTTATGTCTACTTTTGAAGCGAGGACGTACTTTGTGGTGTTTGAGGGACCCTGCGGTAGTTGGGAAACAAACCTGTAGTGCCCACAACACAGCCTGCCTCGGCTCCAGCCTCAAGCCAGTCCACCCCGCCCCCCCATCCCTTCCATTTGTCTTTGGCTTAGAAAAGATTTGGTTTTCTTTGGTCACACTCTTTTTGGGGGTTATTACTGGCTCTACACTCAGGTTTTACTTCTGCAGAGCTCAGGGTGACCATACTGGATGCCAGGGATCGAACTCAGGTTGGCCTCGTGCAAGGCAAAAGCCCTGCCCGCTGTGCTGTTGCTCAGGCTCCAGAAAAGATTTCAGTTGGAATAAAACCAGACACTTTAGGCCTTCTCCTCTTCCAGTACCATAAAGCTGTCCGTTTCTGGTTTCTTCCACAAGCCCGTGGTCGTTTTTTGTTTGTTCCTAGAGGTCTTGATTTCATCTGGAACTAATTTGGAGCCTGCAGTAAGATAGGGATGTGCTTTATCTTTTCCATATGGATGGCCGATTGGCTCAAGAGCCGCGTGAGTCTCCCCCTCCCCGGGAACATTCTGGCCTCCTCCCCCTCCTGCTGAGGCCACTTCTGGCCTCTTCCGCCCAGTGGGCTTGTCTGCCTGTCCCTGGCTAGTGGACTTTCCCTGGAGCCGACAGCGCCTCCGCCCAGAGTCAGGCTCAGACTGGGCTTTTTGTTTTCTTTTCTCTCTCTCTCTCTCTTTAAAGAGAACTCGGCTGCCTTCCAGGCCAGGGCCGCCAGGAATCTTCTGGGCTTCTTTAGAAGGCTCTGGCTCGCCCCACGCCTACCCCTCCCTGGCCTCCGAATGGTTTCCCTCCCTTCACCCCATGCAGGCCTCCCTCTCGGCCACTTCCTCTGGCTTGGCTGGGCCCTCTGCAGGGCCCAGTGCCCCACAACCCTCTCAGGGAAAGCCTGGTTGATCTCTTTGAAGTTTCAAGGTGGGGTCGGGGCACCCCGTTAGGCTGGCAGCTCCCCTCCCCCAAAGAACCCTCCTTCAGGGCTGCCTGTCTTCTGAGGGCTTTGCCAGGCTCAGGTGAAGGCCAGGCGCTCCCAGAGATGAGAGCAAACTTGCCTGGGGTCTGGAAGGGCTTTCTCCTTCTTTGAAAATAATCAAGCTCCTGGCCATTTATGAACTCTTGTGAAAGGCCAGAGTTTCACTTCAGCCTTTCCTTGTGATTAATAACAGATCCCTTGCTCCTCCTCTGGTCTCCCAGAAGTGGGAAGACTTTGTTGGGCTCCCGGTTTATAGGGCAAGCAGGTTAGAACGTGCGAAGTTCCCTGCGTTGGAGAAGTTGCTGTGTAAACTTCTTCCAGGAAGCCGCCACCGAGGGACAGGCTCCTCCAGGTCTGCAGAGGGTATTGCAGGCTGAGCTTCTCCGGTGCCTTAGCAGAGCTAAGCATAAACCCGCCACGAGTGAGCTGGCCATGCTCCCCGTTTCTGCTGCGGACTGCTCCGTTCCCTATTGATTAACTGAGACGATGCAGGAACACTTAGGTTCTACTCTTTTGTAAATATTCAGCAAATACTAGCTGCTGTTATTATCATGGCTGGATGCAGTCAGAGCTGATTACAGCTGGGCAGTCGCCACAGATCCTGTTACGGATAAAAGCATAAGTTACTTTAGGGTTTTTGTTGTTGTTTGGGGGCCACCGCCAGGGGTGTTCAAGGATTAGTCTTTGCTCAGGGATCACTCCTAGTGGTGCTTGGAGAACCGTATGGGATGCTGGGATTGAACCTTGGTTGTCCTTGGGTAAGGCAAACACCTTACCCGCTGCACTATCTGAGAAGAGGTGTTTTTTTTCCGTTTTTTGGGTCATATCCGGTGATGCTCAGGGGTTACTACTGGCTCTGCACTCAGGAATTACTCTTGGTGGGGCTTTCAGGAGACCATCTGGGTGCTGGGGATTGAACCAAGCTCAGCTTAGTGCAAGGCAAACGCCTGCCCATTGTGCTATCTCTCTGGCCCCTTATTTGAAGAATTTTTTTTTTGTTTTGCTTTTTGGGTCACACCCAGCAATTCTCAGGGGTTACTCCTGGCTCTGCACTCAGGAATCACTCCTGGCGGTGCTCGGGGACCATATGGGATGCCGGGGGATCGAACCCGGGCGGCATAGGCCGGCAGCAGTGCAAGGCAAACGCCCTACCCGCTGGGCTATCGCCGGCCCCCTTATTTGAAGAAATTAAAATAACCTTTTGGGGTTGGAGCAATAATACAAGTGATCAGGTCCTGTGCCTCCCATGTAGCTCCCCAAGTTTGATGCATGCCAGGAGTGATCCCTGAGCACCAACAAGTGTGTCCCCCACCCAAATAAAACAGAGTGGGGCGGGAGCAATAGTTCAGCAGGTAGGGCATTTGCCTTGCATGCGGCTCGACCAGGGTTCTATCCCTGGCATCTCATAGTCCCCGAGCACTGCCAGGAGTAGCCCCTGAGCATCGCTGGTGTGACCCAAAAAACAGAACAAAGAAACAAACAAAAAACAACAACAACAAAAAGCACAAAATGCTTAGGAGAAGAAACAAAGGTGAGCAGGAGAGAGTCGGAAAGATGCTTGCCTGGCAGTTCCTAGAAGCGAGTTCGAACCCTGGCTTTGCCACTAGTGCCAGAGTGTTGAGGACGTTCCATTGTTTGGGATCCCTAGTGAAGGATCAGGAAAAGCACTTGCCCTGCAGAAACAAGGCTGTGAACTCAGACTGCGCGGAGAGTGCTGAGGCCGTCCTAAGAACTCTTAGAGGTTCTCGGTCGAGGAACGAGCCTGGGAGATGGCTCAGTGGCTTAGGAGGTGCCAGGGCCAGTCCCTGTGCTTACTTCCTGGGGCCACCTGTGATTTGAGGGAGATTCTGACCTGTGAGCGTCCCTGTGGAGGGAGAAAATGGGACTGAAGTGCAAGTCACTAGCAAACAGGGAGCAGACAGGAAATGGGATCAGACCTGAGGTGGCAGGACCATGGGGGAGGGTCCTACACACTTTGATTGGGGGTACCATAGTTTAATATGTCCGTATTTCAACAACCATTGCAGCCATGTTACGAAACTAGAGTTACCGAAGAAGAAAAGAGATTTGGGTGAGTGTGTTGGGGAACTGATGGCACAGAAGAAGCATTATGCAGACAGGCGGTGTGGGAGACACATGTTGAGGTTCGGGTAAGGGAAGGAGGTCTAGGGGCCGGAGGCGACAGCACGGCGGGAGGGTGTTTGTCTTGCATGCAGCCCACCCATGTTCAATCCCCTGCTCCCATATGGGCCCCCCCAGGACTGCCAGGAGCAATTCCTGAGTGCAGAGCTAGTATTAACCCCTGAGCATTGCCGAGTGTGACCCATCGCTCCGGCTCCTAGATTTTATTTATTGTTGAAAGATTTTTAAAAATATGACCGCCATTGGGGCGGAGCGATAGCCCAGCGGGTAGGGCATTTGCCTGCGGCCGGCCCATGCCGGCCTGGGTTCGATCCCTGGCATCCCATATGGTCCCCGAGCACCGCCAGGAGTAATTCCTGAGTGCAGAGCCAGGAGAAACCCTGTGAGCATCGCGGGTGTGACCCAAAAAGGAAAAAAAATGTATTCGCCATGATTACCAAGTTACAAGGTAAGTCATGACTGAGCCCCAGGCATCCGGTGCCCCAACATCAATCCTGAACCAGCATCCACTTTCCTCCACTGAAAGTTTCCTTCCCTCCCCCCCCCCCTCTGT